>JARYGA010038271.1:0-42348 GCA_030545235.1 Helianthus tuberosus | reverse complement strand
AAAACCCTAGCCATCCCCTTTGGATGAACTTGCCCAAAAGAAACCCGATAATACTCCAACAAGTTCAAAACAAAAAACGAAAAGGGATAACGAAGGTTTGAGAACTCAAAATGACTACAATAAAGGGCAATCGAACCAGAAGGTGGTTTATCAACGGGAACATCACAAGCAGGGGCTATGGGGTCAAACTTCCTATCAATACCATATTCCATACAAAATAAATCTATCTCCTTTTGTGTTAACCGGGAAAAAGATTTTGCTAAGTCCTTACGAGCACCCATTTTTTGAAAACGGAAAATGCAGAATGGAAGAAAAGGAAACTGGAACTAACCTTAGAGAAGGAGAGAAAATGGCAGGAACTTGGAATAAATTTTGAAACAAATGGATAAGTTTGGAAATATAAAATAAATATAAGTCTACAATAGGGGTAATAATGGCAAAACAGTAACTCCTGCGAAAACCGCCACCCTATCAACTGCCATACATCAATCAAATCAAGTGTCAGTTATTTGAAATTCAAATTCAAAACATTAACTGCCTTCAACCTTTCAAGCCTTCAAATAACGAACCCTCGAAACCTTCAAGCAATAAAATACGTACATAAAAGTCAGAAGTCTTTAAGCTTATCACCCAAAAGCCTCTGACTTGGGGGGCTGATGACGGGGGTAGCTCAAGACTAAATGAAATGATTAAATATGTAAGCGCTTAAAAGGTTAAACGGTTCAACGGTTGAAAAGCTGTGAGTTGGGAAAAGCAATGCAGAAACAGTAGCCGGTCACATCTGAAGATCGCTTCACCAACCCACGGCCGCAAAAGCAAAGCAGGTCTGCCAATGCACACTATTATCCGGGGGTCAAAAGCCTTCAACCCCCGAAAGGGGAAACCCTCCACTGCAAGCGAGGTTACTAGTCTAATCCATTCCACTTCGGGAGATGCCTTCTCTTATAAAATGACACTTCATTTACTTCAGAGAGGACATCCGGACCAGCTCTGATTCTTCAATCTCTGGTCATTCACATCGAATGCTTGTCTCGCACAAGTCATTCCCTTTCACATCCAACACACACATTCCCTTTGCTACCACTTCCAAATCTGGACACGATTCAGAGGAGGATCTATAGCAAAGAACAACAATAAACTAGTAAACCTCCTTCCACGTCTCGCAAACGTGGGGGGACCCCACGACCTGCGTTAGGCAAGGTTGAACCCTTCAACCGTTCTGCCTAGCCAGTCCAGCTACCACCGTTGGTCTTGTATTTGTTGTATCAACAAAATCCATGGTATAATTTTTTACCTTTATTTCATGAACCCGGTTCATATTATTTATGTGTTTATTTCGTTACAAGGATTAGTCAAAACACTTTTGACAAATAAAAATACATGTATATATATGTTATTCAAAATAAACTTTAACTAGTTAAAACTATATATACATTTTAAGCAACGGAAGCGTGTGTAACAAAATTAACATGAACACTTTTATACCAAGGAATACCCGTAATGGAACAAGGTCACCAACATGCAAACACGAAATAGAACATCAACCATAGGGGGTTTAGATATACCTTCGGTTAGTGAATAACCGGTTGAGACACCGAGGTTCAACGAACGAGTGCTAGTTACACGAACGAGAGATACGCGAATGGGTCGAGTAGCGGCGGAGGTGGCCGGGGTCTGGCGGCGGCGGCAGCCGGCGGTCCGGGCCGGCGATCTCTTGGCCGGTTCGGGTCTTGGTCGGTTTTGGGGTTATGGGTGTAGAGAGAGTTTTGTTAAATTCTTCTAACTCCAAATGCAAGACCCAAACCCGATTTAAATAGGACAAGGACAATATTGCATGCTCGTCAAGTGTCAAGACATGCAAAAATGCATGTGTTTTGATTGGCCACAAGTTAGGTGTATGACAAGTGGCGAGAAGATTCCTTGCATGTAATTCCATTGGCTGAAATCTAGGTGCTCGCCAAATGGCGATGCAAGAGTATTCTTGTCCCACCCGATTTAGGAACCCGTCTCTCAGTTCAATACCCGCGTATCGTTCGTAATTACCAGTTAAATTAGTTAAGTGGATTTTAGTTCGTTGACCACGGTGTAACTCTTACGGGTCAAGACCCGGTCGGCAGCGTTGACTTATCGAACCAGACATAAATATCCAACAGCTCCCACTTGGACGGTCTCTGATAAGATCTCAACGCAGATAGCCAGCGGTGCTCTAGCTACACATAGCTGCCCCCAACAGGTCATGACACTTTAAAGTCACTAACCAAGGTATCTTTCCTATAGCAACGGCTTGCTACTTGAAGACAATAGACTTATGGCAATCGTTGTCATCTATCCTTTCTGTAAAAGACATCAATTGAACAATGAGACATGGATCAGATTCAATCTCATATGGCCTTCAATCATTATCGTTCTCGTTCAAGAATCAAAGTGGTCCAATCAAACACACAGTAAGTTTGGGTAAGGCCTTACACTTCACCAGTTTGAATCAACAAGGGGGCCCAGATGTCCAACTGTTACATATAATGTAAGAGTACAGAATCCCATCTTGATTACATACAACTCCCACTGAACTTCAGAACCATTCCCAACCAATGCCTTTATGACTGGCAGTTACGCGACAGCGGTTGACACTGATCAAAGAATAGTCTTTAGTAAACGAAAGTTCTAGTATGTGTCTCAGGTCAGAGGATACTGAATGAGTATGCCTAGACCAAAAACATCGTATGACTAAGATCCATGAAGATGATTTGATGCGAGTTACATCCAGCGTCATTCACAATGAGGCCTGTGAACTTGGAAGTCAACTCCTTGAGTCCAAAATCAGAATAGTCTTAATTCAGAGTCGTTCCCACGAGTCTGACCGACTACGGATAATTTAGAATACAAGATTCATGGATTAAACGTATCAAATTCGAACACAGTTGTAGGATTCAAGAATTGCATTTAACTAGTAAATCAAAATGAATACAGGAATACAACTGTTTGATGTTCGTACATCCAAATACTAAATCAAAACATTTCACTAGCTAATCTAAGCCCAATAGCGTCCATATGACGGTCATGTTTCTCTTGAGTCATTGGCTTAGAAAATGGGTCAGCTAAGTTTTGATCTGTGTCAATTTTGCTTATAACGATGTCTCCACGTTCCATAATCTCACGTATGTAGTGAAACTTTCTCAAAATGTGCTTGGCTTTGTGATGTGATCTAGGCTCCTTGGCTTGAGCAATAGCACCTGTGTTATCACAAAATATATGGATGGGTTTCATGATACTTGGAACCACATCGAGATCAGTTATGAACTTCTTCATCCAAGCAGCTTCCTTTGCGGCATCCGATGCAGCAATGTACTCGGATTCCGTGGTGGAATCAGCTACAACACTCTGCTTGGAGCTTTTCCATGAGACAGCTCCTCCGTTGAGAGTGAACACGAAACCCGTTTGTGAGCGAGAGGTATCTCGATCAGTTTGAAAACTAGCATCAGTGTAACATTTTACAGTGAGCTCCTCATTGACTCCTCCAAATATCAAGAACATATCTTTTGTCCTTCTCAAGTACTTAAGGATGTTCTTAACTGCAGTCCAGTGGGCAATCCCAGGGCTCTGCTGGTAACGGCTGGTCATGCTCAAAGCATACGAGACGTCTGGTCGAGTACATACCATAGCATACATGATAGAACCAATCGCTGAAGCATATGGAACTGCTTCCATCTGCTTTATCTCTCGGTCCTCAGAGGGAGCTTGCGATTTGTCCAAGACGGTTCCTTTAGTCATTGGAACACCTCCTTTCTTGGAGTTTTCCATCTTGAAGCGTCTCATTACTTGATCTATGTATGTGCTCTGAGTTAGCCCAAGAAGTCGCTTAGATCTATTCCTATAGATCTTGATTCCCAGAATGTAAGCAGCTTCTCCAAGATCCTTCATTGCGAAGCAAGATCCCAACCAATGTTTAATTTCCTTAAGCATGGGGATGTTGTTTCCAATGATCAATATATCATCTACATACAAGATGAGAAATGATATAGCACTCCCACTAGCCTTTCTGTAAACACAAGGTTCATCCTTGTTCTTAACAAAACCAAACTCTTTGACTTTCTAGTCAAAACGAAGATTCCAGCTTCGAGATGCTTGCTTGAGTCCATAAATGGACTTATTTAGCTTACACACCCTATTAGGATATTTTGGATTGATAAAACCGTCAGGTTGAACCATATAAACATCTTCGGAAAGATGTCCATTAAGAAAGGCGGTTTTAACATCCATTTGCCAAATTTCGTAATCATAGTACGCAACTATGGCAAGTAATATCCTGATCGATTTGATCATAGCAACGGGCGAGAAGGTTTCATCATAGTCAATACCTTGAGTTTGAGTGAAACCTTTCGCTACTAGTCGTGCTTTATAGGTTTGTATATTTCCATGCATGTCGGTTTTTCTCTTGAAAACCCATTTGCTCCCTACTACCCGAGATTCGGGGGGTAGCTCAACCAAGTCCCAGACTTGATTGTCACGCATGGATTGCATCTCGGCTTCCATGGCCTCTAGCCATTTCGCAGAATCTGGATTAGAAATAGCAGATTTGTAACTAGTAGGCTCGTCATCAGACTCGGCTACTGTCAGGACTTCTGAACCCTCAACATGCCAAAGGTATCTATCGGGTTCTTTACGAGTCCTGATGCTCCTGCGAAGGCTTGTGTTTGGGTCTGATTCAGTATCAACAATTTGTTGTGATTCAGACGTTCCGACCTCGTCAACGGTTGTTTGTAGTCCTTGAACTTCTTCAAGATCTACTAAGTTACTTCCAGTTCCTTGACTAAGAAGTTCATCTTCAAGGAACCTTTTAGCCTTCCTTTTGATGGAAATCGTATTTGCATCAGGATGGTAGAAGTAATAACCGCATTGGTTATAGTATCCGAAGAAAACAACCTTTTCGCCTCGAGGCTCGAGCTTGTCATCAGAGTCACTTGTGATGTAGGCATCACACCCCCATATTCTTAGGTAACTCAAATTCGGCTTATGCCCATGCCATATCTCATATGGAGTTTTGTTTACCTTTTTGGTCGGCGCTAGATTTACGAGTCGAGCAGCAGTCATAAGAGCAAAACCCCAAAAGGAGTGAGGTAAATTTGTTCTACACATCATCGATCGAATAATATTTAGTAAGGTTCGATTTCTCCTTTCACACACGCCATTAAGTTGGGGTGTGCCTGGTGGAGTGGGTTGTGAAACTATTCCACGTTCCTTTAGATGATCGAGAAATTCCAAGCTGAGGTATTCACTGCCTCGATCTGAGCGAAGCATTTTAATCTTTCTATTAAGTTTGTTTTCAACTTCGTTTTGAAACTCTTTGAACTTTTCAAAAGTTTCATGCTTATGCTTCATGAGATAGACATAAGCATATCGACTATAGTCATCGATGAACGTAACGAAGTATCTCTTGTGATTCCTAGTCATGGTTCTAAAAGGACCACATACATCTAAGTGTATGAGTCCTAGTAGATCACTGGCTCGTTCACCAACATGGGTGAAGGGATCCTTGGTGAGTTTGCCAGCTAAGCAAGACTCGCAATCATCAAATGAGCCTGTTCCGGTGGATTCAAGAATCCCCTCAGATTGGAGCCATTTTATGCGTGCCTTACTTATATGGCCAAGTCTACAATGCCATAGGAATGAATCACTAGCACCATTTTTCTGACATTTAGAAAGGTGATATATGTTACTGCTAGGCTGAACATTAATTTCATAGATACCGTTTCGAGATTTAGCCTCAAAATAGTAAATACCATTTAGATAAGCAGAAATAGCAACACCATTAAAAGCATATCTAAATCCTTGTTCAAAAAGCAACGAAACTGAAATGATGTTCCTGGTTAAACCAGGTGCATAAAGACAGTTGTTCAAAACAACAACAAGACCAGAAGGACATGTAAGATTAAATGTGCCAGTTGCTAGAACTGGGACTCTTTTCCCATCGCCAACAATGAGCTCCATGTCTCCCGGCTTCAGTTTCTTCCACTTCTCAGGCTCCTGCAAGACATTAATGATGTGATAACCACACCCGGTATCAAATACCCATGTGTTGCTTGAAACAGTGAAAAGTTCGATAACATATATTATAATACCTGAAGAAGTTCCTTCTCCATTAGCCTTCTTCACTTTGAGTTTGGCAAGATACTCGGGGTAGTTAGGTTTCCAGTGCCCCATCTTGTTATACTCATAGCATTGCCGCTCTTCTGGAAGAGGGGCTTTCACAGCTTGCTCTTGTTGGTGGCAGGTTTGGCAGTAACAGGAGCCTTTCCTTTGTTTTTGCTGTTATAACTTTTCTTCTTTGTTTTGGGCTTTTTAACACCACCAGATCGAACCACTAACACTTGGCTTACTTTGTTGGAAATGTTCATCTCTGCCGTTTTGAGCATCCCATGTAGCTCTGGCACTGTCTTTACCCAGTCATTCATGTTAAAGTCCATAACAAATTGATCATAGTGGCTGGAAAGAGAGTTGAGAATGAAGTCAACAGCCATCTCATCTTGGAGAGGATAACCAAGTTTGTTTAATTGGTCGATGTAGCCTTTCATCTTGAGGACATGAGCACTAACTGAGGAACCATCTTGCATTCTACAGCTTATGAGCTGTTTCATGGTGTCATAGCGTTCCTGACGAGCTTGTTTCTGAAACATGCCCTTGAGTTGTTCAATCATGTCGAAGGCATTCATGTCTTCCATATTCTTCTGAAGATCTGGAGACATGGTGGCTTGCATGAGGCAAGCAACTTCCATGGCATCTTCTTTATGTTTGTCGAAATCCTTCTTCGCAATCACAATATTGTTCTCGGGTGTGGTTGGGATCGGGGTTTCCAAAACATAAAGCCTTTTTTCCATCTTGAGAACGATTCTCAAGTTGCGGTGCCACTCAAGAAAATTGGTGTTATTCAGTTTGTCTTTCTCAAGTATGGACTTGAGAGCAAAAGAGGAGTTGTTTTCAGATGACATTTGTTAAGCAAAAAATTATTTAATTAGTATTTTTAATGTATTTCCTTATTTAGTGAGGTGAGACGATAAGGAATGAGAATCCGGTTAGAAGCTCTTTCTAAAGGCAGCTGGGGCATGCAACATTAGCGAGAGGTTTAAGCGGACTGACAACGATTATCAATTGTGAGAAAAGCACAACTCCCGGGGTTTATGAGGCTGCGAGGACAACCTTTGTCCTTGCATTGATACGTTTGGCCTCATCTATGCCACTTTTGTTCTCGAGACGGCTGGGGCGCACAACACGAGAAGAAAAGTAATAGTCGTCCTAAAACGGTCACATGTGGAAGGGTCGGATGTGTCGACGGAACCCTTGCACCTTGGAAGGATAAACTAGACACCAATTGTCGTGTTGTGGCTCCAACACTGATGGTTCGCATTATGCCCCGAGTGTTACTAGTAGTAGGATGACATAGACCATTGATTTTAATTTTTACCAAATAGGGTCGTTATAGTCGGTTTTAATCTAAATATTAAATTTGAGACATAACCAAAAAGACCCTTTCACATCTCTGGACAATTAGTTTTAGATAACCTACAAAACTAAGTTTGTCGCGACTTGGAATAACCAATTAAAGTTAATAGTGAAAACTATTAAGTTTATGAGTTTTAAAGATGTGAGAAAAAACATGTTATAAAACTCTAGTGGTTACAAAATAGAGTAAATTGTCATTTTAGTCCCTGAGGTTTGACCAAAATTGCCACTTTAGTCCAAATAGTTTTTTTCTTGCCATTTTAGTCCAAATAGTTTTGTTTTCTGCCATTTTAGTCCCTGACTTTTGTCCTTTTTTGCCATTTTCATCCAACCCACTAACTCCATTCAAAAAATTTAGTTAACTTCAGTGAATTTTGGCCAAACCACATTTTTCTTTCTTTTTTTGCAGGTGCGATGGTATGGGGATTGTGTTGTGCCGGTTTATAGTGAAGATGATGGCCGTGGTTGTTGGTTTTACGATGATGGCGGCGGTGTTGGTTGATGACGTGGGTGGTGGAAAAGTGGCCGGTGGTGGTGGAAATGGTGGGTGGTGATGGTGGTGGAAATGGTGGGTGGTGATGGTGGTGGGGTGGGTGGATCGGTGGTGACGGTGCAGGCATGTGGTGGCGATGATAGAAGGTTATGATGGGGTGGGTGGTGGTCGATGAAAATGGCAAAAAATAACAAAAGTCAGGGATTAAAACGGCAGAAAACAAAACTATTTGGACTAAAATGGCAAGAAAAAAACTATTTGGACTAAAGTGGCAATTTTAGCCAAACCTCAGGGACTAAAATGACAATTCACTCTACAAAATATGCAACTTGATAGAACTTGCTTTTCCGGTTTCATTTTTTTTAAACTTTTAAGAATACGTTTTGGTATTAAGTTGAAGTGTGATAACATTTATCAAAAGGCAACCATAATAGCAAAAATGAATATGTAAATCATATGGGCATGAATATGATCTTGCTAGAGCCAAGTAGCAAGATCAAGGGGTCACGGTCACAAAACACAAAACAACCACAAGGATGGACTTGAGTGCATCTTGTTGTCTTGAGCGACTCCCACTAACTCCAAGACTCCTCTTGGCATTCGGTTTTGCTTCGGGTCTTCGCATCAACAATATTTAACAAGTAAATATAATAAAGACAAAGAACCTTATCTATTACAACTTTGAACCACAAAGCTGGCCAAAACCATAAACTAATCTATTACAACTTTGAGCCGTAAAACGGGCCAAAACCATGAACAAAACCAAATATAAACACAACCATAAGGTCGGGCCCGATTTACATATTCAACATAACCAAAAGCATGTTTGGGCAATTTTTGGTCAACCAAATATTTAACAATTAAAATATGACCAAAAAGATATATAGCCCAAAGATAAAAATAAATCAAAACTTTAGACTTTTAAAGTTTGTGATTTATTATTCCGGTGGAAAAAAAAATACCGGTTTCGATTTGCATGTGGTGAGCATCGGCTCTGATACCATTGAAGGAAATCCGTGGTATAAATTTTTACCTTTATTTTATGAACCCGGTTCATATTATTTATGTGTTTATTTCGTTACAAGGATTAGTCAAAACACTTTTGACAAATAAAAATACATGTATATATATGTTATTCAAAATAAACTTTAACTAGTTAAAACTATATATACATTTTAAGCAACGGAAGCGTGTGTAACAAAATTAACATGAACACTTTTATACCAAGGAATACCCGTAATGGAACAAGGTCACCAACATGCAAACACGAAATAGAACATCAACCATAGGGGGTTTAGATATACCTTCGGTTAGTGAATAACCGGTTGAGACACCGAGGTTCAACGAACGAGTGCTAGTTACACGAACGAGAGATACGCGAATGGGTCGAGTAGCGGCGGAGGTGGCCGGGGTCTGGAGGCGGCGGCAGCCGGCGGTCCGGGCCGGTGATCTCTTGGCCGGTTCGGGTCTTGGTCGGTTTTGGGGTTATGGGTGTAGAGAGAGTTTTGTTAAATTCTTCTAAATCCAAATGTAAGACCCAAACCCGATTTAAATAGGACAAGGACAATATTGCATGCTCGCCAAGTGTCAAGACATGCAAAAATACATGTGTTTTGATTGGCCACAAGTTAGGTGTATGACAAGTGGCGAGAAGATTCCTTGCATGTAATTCCATTGGCTGAAATCTAGGTGCTCTCCAAATGGCGATGCAAGAGTATTCTTGTCCCACCCGATTTAGGAACCCGTCTCTCAGTTCAATACCCGCGTATCGTTCGTAATTACCAGTTAAATTAGTTAAGTGGATTTTAGTTCGTTGACCACGGTGTAACTCTTACGGGTCAAGACCCGGTCGGCAGCGTTGACTTAACGAACCGGACATAAATATCCAACAAATAAATGTCACACACGTATCATTTTTACAGCCAGGAAATAATACATAAATCATGAGTTACGTTCAAAAAGTAGATACGCAAAACCGATTCGTACAAATACAAAAGACAAGTATTCAAATATGATATGCGTAACATTTGGTTCTAATATATATTTTGTATTATTATCTAATGTAAAGAAGGATACAAAGTAAAAGCAGAGAAACTACCTGTGTATTTTGTTATGACTATCCAGGGGTACAACATAGCAGGGCGGGAGGGGCGGCCGACCTCCCGAACTTTTCGCTCAGTAGTGGTCAGTATGTAGTTTTCGTATAAAATTTTTTGGATATATACCTTTTCGATCCCCCGTTTTATAGAAATTTTTTAGTATATACGTTTTCGACCCCCCAGTCGGAAGTCTCAAACTTCGCCACTGTAACTATCTAAGTGACATTTGTTTGGATATGGGCATATGGCTAAGTGATAAAACACAAACAAATGCAACAGCGCCAGGGACGTCCTGATGTTTGTATAATAGGTGTAGAGTTCAAATTCTGTAAGATGCAACTATAAGTGATTATGAGTATATTAAGATTGGGAGCCGTAAAATAATGCAACACTTGAGAAAATGTAAGGGGTGTGAAAAAGGCGATGACAATGGACAACAGGGTCGACCCTAAGGGTTTGTTGGGTGGGTAGTCACTCAGGGCCCATTTTCAAAGCGGTTGATTTTTTCCCCCTTTTTAACATATGTAACCTTTTTAAAACCTGATGCCATTTAAGCCAAACTTGTGACAACTGGCAATTTTCCATGTATTCCTTACAATAATGAACAATTGAACAGTAATTTTCCATGTATTCCTTACAATAATGAACAATTGAACAAATACAAGCAACAAATGGAAGCTTACTGGAACAAAAAAGTAAAAAACGAACGTTTCAAGCCAGGGGATCTGGTCCTCAGAAACAACGAAGCCAGCAAGAAAGAAAATCAAGGAAAGCTTGGCCCAAAATGGGAAGGCCCATACACCATCCTTGAAGCACACAAAGGTGGATCCTACAAGCTGGCTGATTCAGAAGGCAAAAGGCTTCCAAGGCATTGGAACGGCAAGACATTGAAAAGGTTCCATGTTTAAACGGAAAGTTTGGTTTGTATCAAAATGTATTTCAAGCAGGATTATGAATACCTTTTGTAAAAAGCAAGTATTGCTTTAATGAATGAAGTTGTTTTTATCAAACTTGTCTTTCTATCCCAAAATCAGGTTGAGAACCTAGCAAAAAACTCCATGGCAAGGTCCATGTAAGGGGATGAGCTCCCAGGCCACATCGCTCAATAGGTTCAAGGGTTGAATGAGCCTATATAAGGGGTGAGTTCCTAAATCAATACAACTCCATGAGACTTGTTAAGAAAACACAAAATTGTCTCATAGACGGGTATGAGCAGCCTACACCAAATGCTCCCTAAGCCTTAAAAATATAGTCCACAAAAAGGCTAAAAAACCAAAAGAAATAGTAAAAAGGATAGGTGCTATCTCTTCTTGTTAAAAATGCCAAGGCTAAGTGTCTTCAGCACTGAACCCTTTTAGGTATAAAAAACATAAGGGCAGCACAAACCCGACAAAGACAAAGTTACAAAAAGAACAAAGCAAATCCAAAAAGAACAAAGTCAATTGGACAAAAATCACAAAGGTACAAACCAAGCCAGGACGCAAAACTAAGAAGCCTTCAAGGCTTCAAGCCAGCCGGGCAATACCTCGAAACCTTAAAGGCTTCAACCTATTAACAGACAGCCAAAAGGCTTGGACGGTTAAAATCCAAATGAACTGCCTTGTCCAAAAAGGCACATGCATAAAACCATAATAAATGGAAAATAGTTAACACATAACATCATATAAAACAAAGCCACAAAAAGACTTTCGAACATAAGTCAGAGCAAGTCCTAATAACTTGCAAGCTTAAACTACTGTTCCAACGGCCACAAAGGCCTTAAAACACAACCAACAGGAACCTTAAGGGTTCCTAATAACCTAATATTGTTCAAGTTAACATTACAAAACATAAATTGTTTGCTAAGAAAGCTACGAATCAAGCATCAACAGATTTGGAAACTCCAGAACCTTCGCCCTTGGCCTTCTTTGTTTTCTTCAACTTTTTAGTCTTCACACCTCCATCACCACCAACCGCTGAAGCCTCCAAGCTTGCATCCTTAGGAACATCCGGCTGACCTGAAAGGGTATCATCACTATCACCCGAATAAGACCTCTTCCTTGAAAGAGATCCCAGGACTTCAGCACAGACCTTCTCATTCAAGCCTTCCGGCTTCAAACCTTGCAACACAGCAAGAGGCTTACCAAAGCAACCAGAAACTTGGTGGATGTAAGGATAAGTCAGCTTCTCCATTTGCTCAACGGAGCCTTTAAAAACATCAGATGCCTCGGGCCGAAACAGAGGTGACTTCTCCAAAGGATGACCGGACTCATGGAGCTTATAACCTGCAATAAGACCTTGGTGTTTTCCTAAATTGAGCAGCTTAGTATAAACATCGCCAAGGGCAGAATTAAACTCTTTGGAGTGCAGCAGATAGGTAACCACTTGATGGAAACCCTGCTCAATGAGCCATTGGTTATCGCCAGTAGCCTGAGCAACTGAAGCCTTCAACCTCTCTTTCTCCTTGCCAAAAGCCTGCTGCTGAACAAACAAAGCTTCCCGGTCAGCCCTAAGTTTCAACCTATCAGCCTCGAAGCTCTTTTTCAAATCACCCATCTCAATCTCATGCATCTTTTTCAGATCACTAACCTTCTTCTCCCATGCCGCTTCCTTCTCGGCAAAACCAGCTATCTCCTTCTTCATCCCAGCCATAGAGGATTTCATTTTATCCTTCTTCTTGGAGAAATCTTCATATTCGTGCATTCTTTGACGAAAACGGGCAATGCCTTGAGGAAGCATGGCAGCAAGGTTGCAAGTACTCAAAATCATACGAGATAGCATCAGGTCATCATCCATTCCAGCAATAGTCTCATGCACCGAGGGAGGAGCAATGTGACTCAGAACATCCTCACAAACAGCAGCATCTTTGAAACTGTCATCATTCTTCACCGACCACGTAGGCATATAAATCCCTTCCGGATCCAACCCCTCAACATCCCTGCTCGAAGACTCCTGAATAGGAGTGGCAACAACCTTCCTGCCTGAAACCTTTTTACCATGGACAACCAATTCCTTATCCTTCTCAGCACCTGCTTCAACACCTTGATCTTCGGAAACTTCAATATCATCGCTCAAGTCCACTGGTTCAGTAGAAGTGGATTGAGGGCCAGCTTTCAACAAACGACGAGAAGATCGGCGGGTTGAAGACTTAGGAGCATTAGCCTTAGAAAAACCCTTGGCAGTAGCAGCACTAACATAGCCTGAGCCCTCAAACCTTTGATCAGCAGTCCTAACCACAACATTCTCACCAGGAACAGACGGAGCATCCTCAAAAACAACATCAGAAGTGTCGTCGCTCTTAATAAAATCCAAAGCAGACATGACTGCAAAAAACAACAACACATAAGTCATAGATTAAGAAAAACATAAAAAGGACAAAAAAGGAAAATGCATACCCATGCCACTCCTCATAAGAACCGGGTCCCGATCAACATTCCCCCAAATTTTACTAACCCCTAATAGAACAAGTAAGTGTTCAGGAAAGGGACGAACCCTCGAAGGGCACCCCCGGATGGCATTGAGAAAAACAGCATTCAATTCAGACTCGGAAGGTTCCGGATCATTGAGAACAGCATCCGGATTCCTCCACACCATTTTAAATGGGAGAATAGTATCGGAAACCCAGAAAAAGCGGTCTTTCCAAGCCCCAAGCGTAGTAACCATCGACGAAATAAGGCAGGTATCAACTTTGGTTGTTTCAAAAGTAAACCAATCGCCATTCTTATCCAAACGGAAAAACCGGCGAAAGAGTAAAAGGGAAGGATCATACCCAAGAGCACGACATAAAACCTCAAAATGTAAAACCCTAGCCATCCCCTTTGGATGAACTTGCCCAAAAGAAACCCGATAATACTCCAACAAGTTCAAAACAAAAAACGAAAAGGGATAACGAAGGTTTGAGAACTCAAAATGACTACAATAAAGGGCAATCGAACCAGAAGGTGGTTTATCAACGGGAACATCACAAGCAGGGGCTATGGGGTCAAACTTCCTATCAATACCATATTCCATACAAAATAAATCTATCTCCTTTTGTGTTAACCGGGAAAAAGATTTTGCTAAGTCCTTACGAGCACCCATTTTTTGAAAACGGAAAATGCAGAATGGAAGAAAAGGAAACTGGAACTAACCTTAGAGAAGGAGAGAAAATGGCAGGAACTTGGAATAAATTTTGAAACAAATGGATAAGTTTGGAAATATAAAATAAATATAAGTCTACAATAGGGGTAATAATGGCAAAACAGTAACTCCTGCGAAAACCGCCACCCTATCAACTGCCATACATCAATCAAATCAAGTGTCAGTTATTTGAAATTCAAATTCAAAACATTAACTGCCTTCAACCTTTCAAGCCTTCAAACAACGAACCCTCGAAACCTTCAAGCAATAAAATACGTACATAAAAGTCAGAAGTCTTTAAGCTTATCACCCAAAAGCCTCTGACTTGGGGGGCTGATGACGGGGGTAGCTCAAGACTAAATGAAATGATTAAATATGTAAGCGCTTAAAAGGTTAAACGGTTCAACGGTTGAAAAGCTGTGAGTTGGGAAAAGCAATGCAGAAACAGTAGCCGGTCACATCTGAAGATCGCTTCACCAACCCACGGCCGCAAAAGTAACGCAGGTCTGCCAATGCACACTATTATCCGGGGGTCAAAAGCCTTCAACCCCCGAAAGGGGAAACCCTCCACTGCATGCGAGGTTACTAGTCTAATCCATTCCACTTCGGGAGATGCCTTCTCTTATAAAATGACACTTCATTTACTTCAGAGAGGACATCCGGACCAGCTCTGATTCTTCAATCTCTGGTCATTCACATCGAATGCTTGTCTCGCACAAGTCATTCCCTTTCACATCCAACACACACATTCCCTTTGCTACCACTTCCAAATCTGGACACGATTCAGAGGAGGATCTATAGCAAAGAACAACAATAAACTAGTAAACCTCCTTCCACGTCTCGCAAACGTGGGGGGACCCCACGACCTGCGTTAGGCAAGGTTGAACCCTTCAACCGTTCTGCCTAGCCAGACCAGCTACCACCGTTGGTCTTGTATTTGTTGTATCAACAAAATCCATGGTATAATTTTTTACCTTTATTTCATGAACCCGGTTCATATTATTTATGTGTTTATTTCGTTACAAGGATTAGTCAAAACACTTTTGACAAATAAAAATACATGTATATATATGTTATTCAAAATAAACTTTAACTAGTTAAAACTATATATACATTTTAAGCAACGGAAGCGTGTGTAAAAAAATTAACATGAACACTTTTATACCAAGGAATACCCGTAATGGAACAAGGTCACCAACATGCAAACACGAAATAGAACATCAACCATAGGGGGTTTAGATATACCTTCGGTTAGTGAATAACCGGTTGAGACACCGAGGTTCAACGAACGAGTGCTAGTTACACGAACGAGAGATACGCGAATGGGTCGAGTAGCGGCGGAGGTGGCCGGGGTCTGGCGGCGGCGGCAGCCGGCGGTCCGGGCCGGCGATCTCTTGGCCGGTTCGGGTCTTGGTCGGTTTTGGGGTTATGGGTGTAGAGAGAGTTTTGTTAAATTCTTCTAACTCCAAATGCAAGACCCAAACCCGATTTAAATAGGACAAGGACAATATTGCATGCTCGCCAAGTGTCAAGACATGCAAAAATGCATGTGTTTTGATTGGCCACAAGTTAGGTGTATGACAAGTGGCGAGAAGATTCCTTGCATGTAATTCCATTGGCTGAAATCTAGGTGCTCTCCAAATGGCGATGCAAGAGTATTCTTGTCCCACCCGATTTAGGAACCCGTCTCTCAGTTCAATACCCGCGTATCGTTCGTAATTACCAGTTAAATTAGTTAAGTGGATTTTAGTTCGTTGACCACGGTGTAACTCTTACGGGTCAAGACCCGGTCGGCAGCGTTGACTTATCGAACCGGACATAAATATCCAACAAATAAATGTCACACACGTATCATTTTTACAGCCAGGAAATAATACATAAATCATGAGTTACGTTCAAAAAGTAGATACACAAAACCGATTCGTACAAATACAAAAGACAAGTATTCAAATATGATATGCGTAACATTTGGTTCTAATATATATTTTGTATTATTATCTAATGTAAAGAAGGATACAAAGTAAAAGCAGAGAAACTACCTGTGTATTTTGTTATGACTATCCAGGGGTACAACATAGCGGGGCGGGAGGGGCGGCCGACCTCCCGAACTTTTCGCTCAGTAGTGGTCAGTATGTAGTTTTCGTATAAAATTTTTTGGATATATACCTTTTCGATCCCCCGTTTTATAGAAATTTTTTAGTATATACGTTTTCGACCCCCCAGTCGGAAGTCTCAAACTTCGCCACTGTAACTATCTAAGTGACATTTGTTTGGATATGGGCATATGGCTAAGTGATAAAACACAAACAAATGCAACAGCGCCAGGGACGTCCTGATGTTTGTATAATAGGTGTAGAGTTCAAATTCTGTAAGATGCAACTATAAGTGATTATTATGAGTATATTAAGATTGGGAGCCGTAAAATAATGCAACACTTGAGAAAATGTAAGGGGTGTGAAAAAGGCGATGACAATGGACAACAGGGTCGACCCTAAGGGTTTGTTGGGTGGGTAGTCACTCAGGGCCCATTTTCAAAGCGGTTGATTTTTCCCCCTTTTTAACATATGTAACTTTTTTAAAACCTGATGCCATTTAAGCCAAACTTGTGACAACTGGCAATTTTCCATGTATTCCTTACAATAATGAACAATTGAACAGTAATTTGTGCTTTAATGACTGTGTGTGATTGAATTAACAAGACGAATGATTTTCTGATTACTGTCATATATATACAATGGCATTTCATGTTGCAAGATTTTTATCATTACTATATGCAACACAGCATGGTACAATTAGTGCACGAAACAAAGTTAGCACAATTATCAGACAAACTAGAAGTACTGACGGGAGTTCAGTACTTAGACAGACGTGATGTTAAGACATAGAACGAGCCCGAAACCAAGAGTTACACTAGAATGGTGTGTAGGAAAGTAGGGATCATAAAACTGCTTACCTAGTGATGATTTAGGTGCCAGAAAGTGCCAAAAACACACTAAAACTGTAGAATTCTGCAGAAAATAACCAAATTCAGCAATTTTCATCATTTTAATAACTAAATCTAATGCAGAATTATGGTTTAATGGTCCAGAATACCTTCCTAAGTGCCGGGAATCAAAACTGTCATAAAAGACTACATAAAGCACACTAAACTGCGTATTTTAGCACTTTAACGAACCGGTAACCAACCGAACACTACCCGAAACACCAAATTTTCACTAGAAGCATTGTTTTAGTGTTACGAAGCTAGTATTGGTCACCGAACAACATAACACATCCTATAAACCCTAAACACATATAATGCTAACCAATACACTTGAAATCCAACTAAACTCCCTAACTTAAGATTGAAACCCAACCAAGACACCCCCCCCACTTACGGTTATAATGGGCCCCACATGTGTCCCTATTTCTTGAATATTATATTAGGAGATGTTGAGATGATCTGGAACATAAGGACTTTTGTGTAAACATATGTTGGAAAAGACTTTATAAAAACCAATAGATCTAGGCACTTAACATTTCAACATTCACAACTTCACAAACTTCCTCCCAAACCTACGGCCCAAACCCCCTTCCATCATCCTTCATTTTTCAATCACTTTCCACACATTCTAAGATGATCTAGAGGTGTATCAAGCACATTCAAGAAAGGTGGAGACATTGGAACTTGAAGGACCACTCTCTAGAGCTTTTATCCACCTTGTTCATCATCTTCTTCATCTTTGTGTTGGACCGTTCTATGACCTTTAAATGTCAGTTAAGGCAGTTCATCTTTGAGTATGAAGGCGGAATCAACATAAACAAAGTCATAACAGCTATTATCCTTTTAATCCTTCTTTTCTGATTAATATTTGTGCTTTTACAACGTATTCTGATACAAATCCGGCAGCACTTCGTTTCTCAATACAATGACCATCTCTCCTAACAAATGAATCACACAATCCTATTTATAACCATGTTGATTTCGCTTGAGTTGGTTTGAAGCGAAATCATCACTTGTTGATTTCGCTTGAACTGTTTCAAGCTAAATCTATTGATGTTGATTTCGCTTGAACCATTTCAAGCGAAATCTTCAAGTTAATCAAGTACAAACCCTAATTAAGACCCTGTCGTGTGTACATTCAATCTATCTAGACACAAGACTTGATTATGACGTAATCAGCAGACATTTAGTGCACCAACAGACTCCCCCTTGGATGTTGATGAAGTCTTTGGCTTCAAGTCTTTGTCTTTATCATTCTTCAAACATTGTAAAAACTCTCATCAATCTTTATCTTCAAACTTTAAACTTTAAACTTCAATCTTCCCTTTGACCGTTGATCCAGACTCCCCCTTTCACAGACTCCCCCTCTCGATATGCTAGAATTTGAGAAATCTGGTTTAAGCTTTGACAATTAGCTTCCGTTGGGAATAATGAAGACCAAACCTGTTACTCAACCAACAAACATTACAATTCTATATTTTTCAACAATAATTCACAAACTTAATCAGTTTTAACAATCCACTCAAGTATTCAGGTCCAAGTTAATGACCCTGATCACTTGATTAATCTACCAAGTCCAAATTAATGACCTTGGTTGATCTTTTGACGAATCAATACTGATTTTAAAACAACAATTTCAAACATTTTCTGAAAGTAACAAGTATCAAGTTAATGAACTTGTTTTTTAACTTTTCAAACAAATCAAACTTCTTCAAAGTAAGCTCTCCTCATTCTTCAGTCCAGAATCTCCTGCATCTGCTTCAATCATCTGAGAATCCAACAATCAACTCTCCACTTTGGTTTGTCAGAAAATAAAGCAGAAATAAAATCTTTTTGGAATTTATCAAAGTGTTCTAAACTAAGAAATGAAATACAGAAAACTTAAATTGCAGAAAGTAAACAAAATAAACTATTTACAAACATATTTTTGGCAAGCGTGTCAGGGAATCATATCAGCTTTTCAGACAAATCACAAGTACCATTAAGCTTCATTTCATACTCAGACTTAAACAATTCACCTCGATTGTCGATATACTGATCCATCTTAAATTCCCACACAAATTTCAATATACTCAGGATACGATTTAGATGAATTATGAACTTAGATCATTCATGTGTCCCACCTCTTGAATATACTCCCGTATCCAGAATCCCAATAATCAGTCTTACAGGTGAGTATACTACAATGATATCTGTATATAAATTAGGTATGCGAGGGCCGAGGGATCTCAGGTCGATACTTCCGTATACGCAGAGAGATATCAGCTTCGACTTTACGATATGTCCCCTTTAGAGGATCTTTTTGCTTACAACAGCAGCGACTATCAATTTTATTGTTTCATCGACATGCTGAGGGTTTAATGCTATGTTTCAAGCATTGCAGCAAGTATTATCCAAGGACTAGGTCAGAACCACCGTTCAGCAGAAGTCCCGGAATAATACCCCAGACATCATTGAGTATAAAGACCTAGTATATCAGATTACGAGACCTTTCAAACGAGATTTCAGGGGTTACCTATATATCCAAGTAGTGTTCCCCACGAATTCACAAGTTTGAATTTAGGTTTATATCCCGAATAAATCTACTAAATGTGCGAAAACCTATCGACACATCATCAGTGAGACTGTTTAACTCATTTAAACTATACAAATCTTTAGCATACTGTAATCGTCTAGCTGATGTACTATCATTTTCCCTATATACACAAGCTCTTTTTCAGATTTTATCATGTTTTTGTATTTTTGCATTTTTTACTGTTTTGTATTTTCTGAAAATAAACTATATACAAATATCTACTCCCCCTAAATACCAAAACAAGTAAAAAATCGACAAACCATTGCAGATTGTTTCTCGTCTTCATCCGCAACAGTACTCTCATCAACGCCCACAATTCCATCCGACACCGAAAGAAGCTTCATACCATTCAGTTTTAACAAATATTTAAACCGATTTTTATCAAAAGCTTTGGTATGTAAATCAGCTTTCTGTTCGTCAGTGTGGATTTTCTCAATTCGTATCAACTTTTTCTCAAAGCAATCACGAATAAAGTGATGACGAATTTCTATGTGTTTAGTTTTAGCGTGATGTACTGGATTCTTTGTTATATTTATAGCGGCCTCATTATCAACAAAAAGAGGTGTGTTAAGAAACTGCAAACCGTAGTCGCGCATCTGTTGCTGTATCCACAAGATCTGAGAGCAGCAACTGCTAGCAGAAACATACTCTGCTTCACATGTAGATAACGCCACAGGCGTTTGTTTCTTACACTGCTAGGTAACCAATCTAGGACCAAAGAACTGGCATCCTGCAGTTGTTGATTTTGAATTGACTTTGCAGCAACCGAAATCCGAATCGGAATACCCTTCGAGCGTAAAGTCGCCTTTCCTAGGATACCACAACCCCAATGAAGGAGTTCCTTTCAGGTAGCGCAATATCCTCTTCACAATGATCATATGCGATGCTCTCGGGTTAGATTGAAATCTTGCTGCGAGGCACGTTGGGTACATAATATCAGGACGTGAAGCAGTTAGGTACATTAAAGAACCTATCATGGAACGGTAAAATGTTTCATCAGCCCTGTCTTCGGTGAGATCTGGGTGAATCCCATGATTTGTTGCAAGTGGGGTAGCAGCTGGAGTAGAACTTGACATCCCAAATTTCTCTAGAATATCATGAACATACTTTGACTGATGAATGAAAATTCCCTCAGGAAGTTGTTCAACTTGTAAACCCAGAGAGAATTTCATCTGCCCCATTGATGACATTTCAAACTTTTGCTTCACCACTGATTCAAAATCTTTACATAGATTTTCATTTGTCGACCCAAAGATTATATCATCCACATAAATCTGAACTATCAGAAGATGACCATCGACCTCTTTAGTGAAGAGAGTGGCATCCACTTTTCCACGAATGAACTTGTTGGCTAGTAGGTGTTGAGACAAAGTCTCGTACCAGGCTCTCGGGGCCTGGTCTAAACCATACAGCGCTTTATCTAACAAGTAGACCTTGTTTTTGTGGATTGGATCGGTGAAGCCTGGTGGCTGACCGACATAAACCTCCTCTTTAACCTTCCCATAAAGAAACGCCGATTTAACATCCAACTGATAAACTTTGAAGTTCTTCCAAGACGCAAATGCTAGGAAAATTCTGATTGCCTCTAGTCGTGCTACAGGAGCATAGACTTCAGTAAAATCAATCCCCTCCTGTTGACTAAATCCCTGAACAACGAGTCGAGCTTTATTCCTTACAACAACTCCTCTATCGTCTCTCTTGCACTTGAACACCCACTTGGTGTTAATCTTCCTCTGACCATCCGGCAAATCAACTAACTTCCACACTCCCAATTTCTCGAATTGACTAAGTTCCTCCTGCATTGCATTGACCCAAGAGTCTTCAGTAAGCGCCTCTTTGTAAGTTCTTGGCTCAACCTGCGAGATAAAACAACTCAATGAGAATTCAGTTTGCAAAGGAGCAACTTTTGTATAAAAACATGTAAGCCCTTTATCAATCTGATTTCGAGTGCGAACGCCTATCTGCAATTCTCCTATGATCAACTCCTCTGGATGATATGAAAAAGTTCGCGGCATCACTTCGCTTGGAACATCTACATTTCCCTCCAGATTAGTAACATTCTGCTCTGCATCTTGTTCACCAACTTGGTTTGTTTGACTTGAAATCTGAATTTGCTCCCCCTCAGAATCTGAATCACCATGATCAAATACTGGCATGTTTTCAGCTTCTAGATTATCATTCTGAGCCGACTGATTATCCTGAGCAACTTCATTCTGTTGGACATCGTCATGTTCACCAGCATTACTTGGACCTGCTTCATCGTCATTTGAAGTTTCCCGTGGTCTTCTCGAATACTCAGCTGGGAACCTTAGTTGCGACTCATATTCACGCAAAATATCCAACTCATCAAAGAAATCTTCATCATCCTCTGATTCTTCTCTCATGTCAAACAAATCCCAAAGTTTTTCATAATGATAACGCCATGAATCACCAGGATTCTGTGGCGGCATAGTATAACCTTGACATTCAACATTTGCAGCTTCAATAATCCGCTTCTCACTTGGAACGAAGACACGTCGCATCGGATTTGCATAACCAACAAATATACCCTCAATGCTCTTCGGACCAAACTTTCCATGAGGCTCTATAACCGTACAGGGTGACCCAAACGGTTCTAGATACTTCAAATTCGGTTTGCGATTATTGATTAGCTCAAAGCATGTTTTGTTGAACTTCTTGACAGTGAGAACCCTGTTGAGCGTATAGCATGCGGCGGAAACAGCTTCAGCCCAAAAATTAATCGGTAACTTTGAATCTGCGAGCAAAGTTCTAGCCGTCTCGATTAGTGTCCGGTTTTTGCGTTCTGCAACTCCATTCTGCTGCGGAGTGTACGGAGCACTAAACTCATGCAAAATACCTCTTTCATCACAAAATTCTTCCATCTTACTGTTCTTGAATTCAGTACCATTATCACTACGAATTCTCTTGATATACCTTTGGTACAGATTCTCAATCTTCCTGAACAGCCCCATCAAACTGTCAAATGTTTCATCTTTCGTCTTCAAGAAAGAAACCCACGAAAATCTGGAATAATCATCAGTAACGACCAAACAATAGTAATCTCCTGTAATACTTTTGGCATTCACAGGACCAAACAAATCCATGTGAAGTCTTTCCAGAGGTCTCGAAACTGAATTGACTTGCTTTGTAGGGTGTGACTTTTTCTTCTGCTTGCCTTTAATGCAGCTAATGCAGTCCCCTTCCAGATGAAAACCTTTGATATTAACTCCCAATACCAAATCATTGTGCACCAAGTGATTCATTTTTCTAAGATGTATATGCCCCATCTTTCGGTGCCACAATCTTGATTCTTTCTCAGTTGCTCTAGACACAAAACAATGTGCTTGACCAGTAGTTGTAGTTGCTACACTCATATCTAACACATATAAATCATTCACTCTAGGTGCCCTCATAATAATCCATTCTTCAGGAACAACAAAACCAGGTTTCAATATCAAACATTCTTTATCAGTGAAGTGAGTAGTATACATATTGTCACAAATCTGCGAGATACTAAGCAGATTGTTCTCCAGCTCAGTGATGTAGTTAACTCTCTCAAACGTTACAATCCCATTGGATAACGTTCCTTCACCAACAATTCGACCACCTTCATGACCTGCAAATCCCACATAACCACCATTGATATTCTTCACATCATACAGTAATGCAGTTTTTCCTGTCATATGTCGAGATGCGCCACTATCCATGATCCATCTTGAAATGGCTCTTGGAAGATCCTGCACATAACAAACTTCAAATTAACCAACTTTAATAAAGATGCCGATTCATGATTCGCGAACAAGGAAGCTCCGGCAATTCAAACTGCTTATTCGAACATGGTGTCCACCCAGGCCTCATCAGCCTTAGGTGTAACCTTGACTCTCGCAATTTGAATTTTGAAATTTTCAGCCTTCAAAGGTGGAAAATTTGCATCATAATCAACCGAAATTGATTCTTCAGCCTTTTTCACTTCAGAAGTTGAAATTTTCATTTCAGTTTTTGGTTTCCAAACTTGTTGAGATAATGCAACCTGTTTATAAAACTTGTCATTTTTAGTTACCACTTTATTTACAGGTTCATTTTTCACTTTGATGTTGTTATTTTTCACACTCTTTTTCTCAACAATGATTGGTGCTTTACCCTTCACATCAACTTTCTTCTGTTGAATCTTCACAGTTTCAGTCTTAGGCTTCACATTGGTACACTTTCGTGCAATGTGACCAACTTGATTACATCTGAAACATGTTCGAGTATCAACAATTCGACTTGTGCCTTCAGACTGATAATGTGAAGCTCTTTTCTCAAAGAATTCTTTATTTGATTTTGAAAAATTTTCATTTTCCTCATCAGAAAGTGAACTCGAACTGTTCACAAACACCTTCTTTTCAGCAAATCTTTTGTTTTGAAAACTCTTCTTCTGATAACTATTAACACCCCGATAACCACCTGACCAATTGTTTCGATTGTTATTATAAAACCGTGGTGGAACAACAGGCTTTTTGTAATAAGCTTTATCTTTCTCAAAATTCATTTGCCTTTTTGTTTGACACAAACTGTTCACTTCTGACAACTCAACTTCAACTAACTTGAAAACATTTGTCAACTTTTTCACATTAACATTCTCAATCGGAAATTCAGAATCCGAATACAACTTATCAGATCCAGCCATCTTGTACATCACAAGACCCGGTTCATTACTTAAGTTGTTTTTGGACTTTGATTTCTGAATGTATTTGTCTAAGAAACACCCATCATCTTCAGTTGAATCAGACATCAAAACACTTTCAGCTATGCTCTTAACAATCTCTGTCTGAACACTATCATCAGATGATGTAAAAGTAACATCAATGTTTTCCGGAAGTTTAACTTCTTTTTCTTCCTCAATTTCAACCAACCCAGATTGCTTTTTCGTGTAGTTATCAAGAACAGGTGGTGGAACTTGACGAAACCCCACCCCAGTTCCATCACAATACACATCTTCGCCTGCTTTGTCTTTCCCTATGGGTTTGGGAATAATATGTTGCAATACAAAGCTTGCGGAGCTGTAACTGTTAAGCTTCAACTGGATTCGCTCGTTTTCGATTACAGCCTCTTGAACTTTAAGTTTCAATTTAGCGATTTCATCAAGTTGTTGGTTGATTGATTCTTCTTTTACGCTAAGCACTGCTTTCAAATGTTCATTTTCTTTAAAAGTTTTACCATTTCGATCATCACAATCTTTCAATATGCTTTTGAGTTTTTCAAATTTTTCAGAAATCTGACGGTTTTCAAGAATCAACTTTTCATTTTCTTGTTTAATTTTGTCATGATCAATTTTATCATTTTCAATTTGTTTAGTTAATTCTCTTATCCGTTCAGTTGAAGCTTTAACTATTTTGTCACGATCAAGAATCTGATTCTCAACGCTTCTGACCTTTGCTGTCAGATCATCAACTTTCTTCCCGTTGAGATACGTGACTGTGTTACAAAATTTGCACTCTTTGTTGCAATTTTTGCAATCAACATTTCCATCGATTTTCTTACCTGACACATTTGTTGACACATCTGAACTGATCTGGCTTTTTGACTCAGACACGGAGTTAGAGTCTACCTCAAGTGCCTTAGCAGCTAGCACTTTGTCAGCCATTTTTCCAAGATTTTCAGCAGTCAACTCCTGCGTTGTGTCAATAACTCCAGTATCAATCTTCTTTGCTTTCTCGATCTCTTCTTTCTCTTTTCTCTCTTTCTCTTCTTTTTCTTTCTTCGCTTCCTCTTTCATTTTCTCGGTTGGAGTTCCCCACCATTTGTGTTGCCAATACTCATCTTCTTTGTATTGCTGGATTATGGCTTCGATATCAAGCGTACTATCATCGATCGCAATATTTCCGTATTCATCAAGATAGCACTCTCTATCTGGATCCCATCTATTGGCTCTCGTTGCTTCCAGAAAGATACGAGATATTCTAATGATTTTGTTTTCAGCTATCATTTTTCTGTATCTATACTTTTGCTCTTCAGTTCGATCGTCTTTCCACGGAATAGGATCGTCATTTTTCGCCATGAATGCATAACCAACCGCATCTTCTTCCGGTAGAACCTCTTGACTCCAGTCATAACCCTCATCATCGTAAATCACCGCAAGAGCTCTAGATTTCTCTCTGTTGTCTTCAACCTGCTTCAATCTAGGCGGCTCGGATTTATTCTGATGATAGATTGCCTTCTTGTAGTAATCATCTCTGAAAGGGTTCTCCGATTCATCAGCATAAGCGTTTCTGCATTCTCGTTTGAAGTGAACTTTCTGCTTACACTTGAAGCATGTCACCTTGGACTTATCGAACCCCAGTTTGGTAGAAGCACCACCCATTGTTTTTCTGCCAGTAATTTCCATGAATCTTTGTGCACGACGAACAGCACTTGCCATAGCCCAACGAATATCGATCAGTTCCATTTCCTCCGGATCAATCTGATCGTAATCTTCTTTCGTCAGATTGGTGTTGCCTATCTTCCCAGCTACTAGCCCTTCATATGATTCCAACACCGATGCTAGAAAGATCATCTGTTGCTTAGCTGATTCCTCATCAAAGTTCTGAGCATTCTTCAAATCTATCACGATGTTACATTGAAAATGATTCTTTGCATCTTGATGATTTCCAGTAGATGAAAATCCACTGTGATAACCACTGTGACTTCCGCTACTTTGACTGCTTTGACTTTCTTTGCCAGCTGTCGACACATTTTCAGCAGAAAACGCAGTTTTTGGAGAAGTTGCTTTTGGCATCATGCTCTTTGGATAATATAGATCCAAATTATGTTGATAAGATGAATGATTAACTTTGTACGTCTTCTTCAATTCCAGTTCATGGCTTTCAAGTCTCTCAATCACCAAATCTGGTTTCAACATTTCAGGAGCAATAGTATTCTTCAACATCAGTGCATAATATCTCCAATCCATCTCGTCTGGTAATGAATCAAACAGTTTGTCAACAAGTTCTTCATCAGAATACTTGATATCATGTCTTGATAATTCCAGCTTCAGATGACCGAACCTTTCTATCATTTTACACACTGACTCATTCTTAAGACAACCAAACATATCAAACTCTTTCCTAAGAAGTTTCTTTTTGTTTTTCACGATTTCAGTACTACCTAAACATTTCTTTTCTAACTTTTCCCAAAGATCTTTTGCATTTGAATAGTCGATCAATGAGATTATGTCTTCCCGGACGGACTGAAATAACAATGCCACACACTTCTGTTCAGCTACAAACGATTCAATCTCCTCGGCTGCTCTTAAAGTTTCACCATATTTCTTTCCATGTTCATAACCGTTTTTCAAACTCTTCCAGCTGGGAAATGCGAATGCCATCAACCAGTCTTCAAACTTTCTTGACCACCGACTGTATTCCTCAGTAGCCATTAGCTTTGGAGGTTTATTGAACGTTCCGAAAGCACTTTTCGACTCCCAAGCTTCCTTTTTCTTCTCTTTTGGAGGATTTTCATTCACATTGCTTGATGAAGTATCATTGTTTCCGGAATCTCCAGCAAACGCGTACATATCGCTAAACGGGTTCATGAAAAGATCATCCATCGTGAATGTTCCTGCAAAATCAGCAAACACTTAGAAAAATTTTAAGTTTTTTTAAAAATTCAGCAAGTTCAAACGAAATCCTTTGAAGTGTAAACAACTTCAAGCGAAATCAGCACTAAAAAAACTGTTCAAGCGAAATCTGATTCAAACAATTTTCAAGCGAAAACTACTATTTCGCTTCAACTATAAAAGATATTCAAGCGAAATCCACAGTCAATCAATTTCGCTTCAACAATTTCAAGCGAAATCCGAGATTACAAGTCTAACAGTTTCAAGCGAAATCCAGATGATCAATTTCGATTGAACTATTCAAGCGAAATCCTGATTTTCAAGTGAAATCCTATGTTTTTCAAGCGAAATCTTATCTTATCCTTCGAACTAACTCAAGTGAAATCCTGTTTTAGGTCATTTTTAACAAGTTTTAATCTGAATTTTAGTCCGAATCTTTGTAGGCTTTGTTAAAACTAAGTTTTACACGATATACTCGAAAATCAGACCATTTCGACCGTTGGAACTTGTTCAGATCAGAAAAATATAAAAAGAAATGAGTAGAAAGAAGAGAATCCGCTGCTATGGTATGAACTCCTCGTCCTGAGCTCTGATACCACTTGTTGGACCGTTCTACGACCTTTAAATGTCAGTTAAGGCAGTTCATCTTTGAGTATGAAGGCGGAATCAACATAAACAAAGTCATAACAGCTATTATCCTTTTAATCCTTCTTTTCTGATTAATATTTGTGCTTTTACAACGTATTCTGATACAAATCCGACAGCACTTCGTTTCTCAATACAATGACCATCTCTCCTAACAAATGAATCACACAACCCTATTTATAACCATGTTGATTTCGCTTGAGTTGGTTTGAAGCGAAATCATCACTTGTTGATTTCGCTTGAACTGTTTCAAGCTAAATCTATTGATGTTGATTTCGCTTGAACCATTTCAAGCGAAATCTTCAAGTTAATCAAGTACAAACCCTAATTAAGACCCTGTCGTGTGTACATTCAATCTATCTAGACACAAAACTTGATTATGACGTAATCAGCAGACATTTAGTGCACCAACACTTTGATCTCTTCCCTAGCCTTGTGCTAGTAGTAAGACTCTTGTAACTTGATTTTACTTCTTATTTTGTTGGTTAAAAGAATATGTAAATGGTTAATCATGAAGATCATGAAGAAACAAGAAGATGAATTTTAACATAAAGCTTAAAATCATAAGAATCTATGTTGTTTTAGTATGTGTATGAATCTTGATTGATGATTTCTTGTGATTATGATGTTAATCATCATAAAAAACTTGCTAGATTGTGATTAAACACATGATCTAGCAAGTGAGAGGATGGATCTTGTGAAATCAAAATGATCATCCTTTTATGTGAAACATGAACTTGAAAATGGATGTTTTTGTGTATGATGATGATTGAGACATGCTATAAGTCTTGTAAAAGGATGATTTCAAAAATAGTTTTCTCAAGAAACCAAGTTTATTTACAAGAATTACAAAGTCATGATTTCTAAGGAAACTAATCATATTTATAGTGTTAAATCAAGACTAGAAACATGTTTGTAACAAGAAAAATACAAAAGAATCATTTTTAGAGAAATCATCTTATAAGTTGTGAAAGACTAAATTCTTCAAGAATATGTTTTACAAAAAAAATAACCATGTTTTAAAGGGTAACTAAACCTACTAAATAACATACTAGGTTACTACAAGTTTTTACAAAATTTCAAGTTCATGATGTAGTGTAAATTGCATGATTTTGGCTCATGGTAAGTGTTGATTGAATTGTTGTCGATTGGTGATGATTTTAAAAGAAAATGATATGCTTTGAAAGCATGGAAACCTCCATTTTAAGTGGAAACTATGGCAAATTTTTTCTAGAATTTAAACACTTAGAAAAATATTTTAAAACAAGTGTTTATAACTAAATTTTAACCATGGTTTTTCATATAAAATTTGCCATAATTTTTGTTACAAAAATTACAAATATTGGAGGTTGATTTTTGAAAATAAAAGTGACTAAGTATATATTTAGGAAAATATATATTTAGATGTCACTATTTGTGTGATTACTTGTATATTATGTGTAATATTTATATTATTTTAGGACTTGAAATAATATAACTTACCAAAATACCAAGAATTGTAATACAAAATATTACCAAAATTCCAAGAAAATAAATATATAAATTATACCCAAAATTTGTCAAACCGAACAAGGAATATGAACTACATAAATATTCCGGAGTTAGATTCATATATATATATATATATATATATTGACAAAGAAATTAAACGGTATTTTGGAAACCAAAGAAACGAAAATTATGATTTTTACAAGTGTTACAAAAATATATCATATTTTTGTCAAGTAGAAAATACATTATTTTTGAATAATAAAGGATATATATTTTTTCTTGAATTATTAGAAGATATATTATTTTGAAGAAAGTATATTTTCCTAAACAAATTTAGAATATATTATTCTTGAGGTTTATATGAAAATATAAATATTTTTTTCCAAGGAAGGATTGTAGCTAATTTTCTATAAAAAATTTTCTTAAAATATATATATTTTAAGAATATAAATTGGTGATTTTTATTGGTTAAAAATAATATTTCAGAAAATTTAAATACAAAAATTAAGTATAAGAATACTTAATAAATACAACAAAAATGTATTCTCGTACGTACAAATGCACACCGGAATACGCCACAAATACTTGGCAAAATACACAAGTATAATTATGTCACACCCCCAAAATCCACACGCGGAGTACTACCGCTTGGAGGCGTGACATGACCAGGATCAAGCCACCAATCATATTGAACATAAGTATATAGTAAAAGTCATTCATCAATACGATAGGTGTTTCCAAAACCCAATACAAACAAGTGTGTAGCGGAAGCATTAATGTAAAACCCAACATAAGTTTAAGTACAAGATGTTATAATGTTTAACAACACATTCACGATCCATGTCCACAACGACTGTGCCTCCCGTGCAAGCTCCAAATGTACCTAAGGTCCTGCAAGGCATGTAACAGAGGATCAACAACTAGTTGAGCGAGTTCACAGAAAGTAAATGCGTAATAGTAAGTTCGTATGTAACATGTGGCTCTACTGGCCGATAGTACGTTCTATTGGTGGGGGCTTCCCATGTTTGCATATACACTAGACTATTCGTAACCATAAGTATCCTTCCCAATCCGAGGATAATAGTAAGTAAAATTTTACGTAGGTTTTACGTAAGTGCCCTTCACAACCGAGGACAGTACGTAGCGAGTACGTAGGTTTAGCGCTGGCGTCCTTCCCAATCTGAGGACGGTAGTACGTAGGTTTTACGTAGGTTTAGTGTTGGTGTCCTTCCCAAACCGAGGACAGTAGTACGTAGGACTTACGTAGGTTTTACACTAGTGTCCTTCCCAATCCGAGGACAGTACGTAGGTTTTACGTAGGTTTGGCACAGGCATCCTTCCCAATCCGAGGACCCTGGTAAGTAGTCTAGTAGTGATGTAAGTACAAGTAATTATTCAATTCCCATTCCCAACCCACCGGGGAATCCCATGCCTTGGTAAGAGTGTGAACTCACCTTGTTTGCTCGGTATGCTAAGTTAAGTGCTCACAATAAATCAGTCAAGTCCTATAGTGCACGTATACTCAATCAGTTCACGTTCGTAATGTTTCACATGTAACTATCATCACAGTAATATCACAGAGTGTGTTTGGCAGTTAATCACACATCACATAACAGTTAATCACATTTGCACAATTCGTGTTTTACATAACAGTCTTTCACAGTTTAATCTAACATAGTTAATGAGCCATAACATGGTTGCATCAGAACTAACAGAGTTAGCATATGTAATAAGGTTAACATACTTAACGTGGTTAATGACTTAGCAGAGTTTGCAAGATTAACAGAGTTGACAACTAACTGAATCAAAACCAACTGAGTTTGCATGTTTAACAAGATTACAAACTAATCAGAGTTATAACTAACAGGTTATAACTAACAGAGTTTTTGTTTAACAGTTACTGAACTAACAGGGCCGAAAACACTATGGTTCGAAATCCATTTTGGCCGAAATCCCCTAAGTTGGGCGAAATCACATTTTGGGCCGGACTCTTGGGCCGAAAACACACTTAAAGCCGAAAACCCATTCATGCCGAAAACCCCTTTTATGCCGAAATCCACTTATGGCCGAAAACCCTTATATGGCCGAAATCACTAGTGGGCCGAAAACCCCTTTGGGCTGGAACTGTTTGGGCCGAAATCACTTTAGGTGATTTCGTCCAGTTGTTTATTATGGGGGGTGATTTCGTGAGTATCATCATCTTCATCAACACTCTCTGTAACTTAAAACCCAGTAACTATATCTCATTACAGAACATGATTAAACATCTACAAGTTATTCAATCAACCATTGATATGAAACAATTATTCTACCAAAGCTTTGTGAAATCTAGAACATAAACCCATCAGTTTATTATTCATAACATGTTCCCACTGTTTATCAAAACATCAAATATCCAGACATTTCATAGATGATAATTTTCCAACAAGCACACAATGATCAATCACATAATCACATATATAAATGTATTTATACATCATGAACAAACATCCAAAATCATACGATATACAACAATAAACAACTTGAATCATGAAATCACTAACCAAGTTTTAAGCAGAGGTTTGGCTTCCTGTTGTTGGGTTTTAGAGGTAGAGAGAGAGAGTGGGTGAGTTGTGATAAGATAAGATTTTGATAAATGTGAAACTTCTCTCAGAAGGTTGTTATAAAATAAATATCTATAAATATCTCAACCCTGGGCCAAGGCCCATCATCTGATTTCGTTGACCATCAGTGGACGAAAACACTATATGTGTTTTCACCACTTGGGTGATTTCATGAATACATATTCTCAGTAAGTTCCATTCTTTTATTTACCATGTGCTTAAATAATAACACCCTTATAACATACAATCTCACATAATAAATATTATGGATTTCCAAATATAAAATATCAATCGCAGTTCTATTTAACGTAATACAAAGGTAAGCGTTGTGAAACAACGAGTCGTATTAACAAACAACTAAATAAATAAAAAAAAAATTAGCGTGCACTAAATGCGAAGATAGAATCTTGGAAACTCGAGTTGTCACATTATCCCCAACTTGAAAGAAATTTCGTCCCGAAATTTAGCATGCGGTTACTGAGGAAGCTAGGTAAGTTATCGTTTACTGGTTCTCCTGGGGTGTCACATCATTCCCCCGTTGATTTGGAATTTCTTCTCGAAATTCTGTAGTAGCTTCAGCCTCAGTAGTAGTTGCACTGTTTTCGAACAACTGGGGATATTTGAGTTCCATTTGGTCTTCGCGTTCCCAGGTAAACTCTGGGCCACGACGGGAGTTCCAACGAACTCGAACAAGAGGTATTCTGGTGTTCTTGAGGACCTTTACATCCCGGTCCGTGATTTCAACCGATTCTTCGACGAAATGCAACCGTTCGTCGATAGTGAGCTCCTTCAGAGGAACTATGTAGGTCTCATCTGACAGACACTTCTTCAGATTCGACACATGAAAGACGTTGTGAACTGCACTGAGTTCAGCTGGTAAGTTCAGTCTGTAGGCCACTTTGCCTATCTTCTCTATGACTTCAAATGGTCCAACATATCGTGGATTGAGCTTGCCTCGTTTGCCAAAACGAACAACACCCTTCCAGGGTGAAACTTTGAGTAGTGCTCGATCCCCAACCTGGAATTCGAGTAGTTTCCTGTCTTTATCGGCGTATACTTTCTGACGGTCACAAGCTGCCGCCATGCGTTGTCGTATTTGAGCAATCTTTTCAGTAGTATCAACTACCATTTCTGGACCTGTGATCTGACTGTCACCCACCTCTGCCCAACAAAGAGGTGATCGGCATTTACGCCCGTATAATGCCTCAAATGGAGCAGCTTTAATGCTGGTGTGGTAACTATTGTTGTACGAAAATTCCACAAGTGGCAGATGTTTTTCCCAGCCTTTGCCAAAGTCAATTACGCATGCCCGAAGCATGTCTTCTAGAGTTTGAATAGTGCGCTCAGACTGTCCGTCTGTCTGAGGATGATAAGCTGTGCTCATGTCTAAACGAGAGCCAAAAGATTTGTGCATTGCTTGCCACAGTTCTGAAGTAAAACGTGCGTCACGATCAGAGATAATAGATGTGGGCACCCCGTGCCTCGAGACAACTTCCTTAAGGTATACGTCTGCTAGAGTGGAGAACTTATCCGTTTCCTTGATAGCCAAGAAGTGAGCAGACTTTGTGAGTCGATCCACGATCACCCAAATAGTATCATTCCCACGTTGAGATCTAGGCAGGCCAGTAACAAAATCCATGGAAATTTGCTCCCATTTCCTATGTGGTATCTCAGGTTGCTGGAGTGGGCCTGAGGGTTTCTGATATTCCGCTTTGACTCTCGCACAAGTCAAACACTTGCTAACGTAAGTTGCTATGTGGGCCTTCATGCTAGGCCACCAATATGTAGTTCTGAGGTCGTAGTACATCTTATCTGAACCAGGATGTACTGAGTAGCGAGACTTATGAGCTTCATCCATTACAAGCTCGCGTAAATTACCATAGAGTGGGACCCAGATGCGTCCGGTTACATAATAGGCGCCGTCTGCCTTTTGTTCTAACCGTTGCCTTGAGCCGCGTAGGGCTTCAGCCCTGACGTTTTCTAGTTTCAATGCTTCTACTTGAGCATCTCGTATCTGTGAAGGAAGACTGGACTGAATAGTGAGTTGCAACGCTCGTACACGCCTGGGTGTAGTATCCTTTCGACTGAGGGCGTCGGCCACCACATTGGCTTTGCCCGGATGATACTTTATAGCACATTCGTAATCGTTCAGTAACTCGACCCATCGACGTTGTCGCATGTTTAAGTCTTTCTGCTTGAAGATATGCTCAAGACTCCTGTGATCGGTGTAGATGGTGCACTTGGTGCCATACAGATAATGTCGCCATATCTTGAGTGCAAAAACAACAGCTCCAAGCTCTAAATCGTGCGTAGTGTAATTCCGTTCGTGAATCTTAAGTTGGCGTGAAGCATAAGCAATAAATTTATCCCGTTGCATCAACACACATCCAAGACCTTGGATAGATGCATCGCAGTAGACTACAAAATCGTCCGTGCCTTCAGGCAATGAGAGGATAGGTGCGCTACAGAGTCTATCCTTTAAGTGTTGAAACGCTGTTTCCTGTGTATTACCCCAACGGTAAGCAACACCTTTCTGTGTCAGTAACGTAAGCGGCTGAGCAATCTTTGAGAAATCTTTGATGACCCTTCTATAATAACCTGCCAAACCCAATAATTGGTGTATTTAGGTTGGTGTGCGAGGTGCAGGCCAGTTCTTGATCGAATCTACCTTGGATGGATCGACATAAATCCCATCCTTGGTTACCACGTGGCCTAGAAAGTGGACTTCACGAAGCCAGAAGTCGCATTTTGAAAACTTAGCGTACAGCTGTTCCGTTCGAAGGAGTTCCAAAATAAGTCGTAAGTGCTGCTCATGTTCCTCCTGATTCTTCGAATAGATCAGGATGTCATCAATGAAAACAATAACAAACTTGTCAAGATAAGGTTTGCACACCCTGTTCATAAGATCCATGAAAACCGCAGGCGCGTTCGTTAGCCCGAATGGCATGACCAAAAACTCGTAATGGCCGTAGCGAGTTCTGAATGCTGTTTTGGAGACGTCCTCATCCCGGACTCTCAGCTGATGGTAACCTGACCTCAGATCAATCGTTGAGTAATAGCTCGACCCTTGCAACTGGTCGAATAAGTCGTCTATTGCGTGGAAGAGGATAACGATTCTTCACCGTCACCTTGTTCAGTTCGCGGTAATCTATGCACATACGAAAAGTACCGTCTTTCTTCTTCACAAATAATACTGGAGCTCCCCAGGGCGAAGAGTTAGGACGTATGAAACCCTTTTCCAAAAGTTCTTGCAATTGCTTAGACAGTTCTTCCAGTTCAGTTGGAGCTAAGCGGTAAGGCGCTCAAGCTATAGGTGCTGGTCCAGGAGCTTGTTACTATGAGCTACCAAAGGTTCTCAACCAGTACGAGGAATGCGGATGATCTTTTCTTTTCAAAGAATCTCTGCTCGATGCTGAGGTAGCCCATCCGTACCAATATCGATGTCGAAACCATCACCATGCTGGGGTCATTCCTAATATCACCCTGACTAATCACGAACACTCGACCCCTGGCACCATTGCTGTCGTTATTACCCCCATTGTTGCTTCCATTATTGTTCCTGTTTCCCTGGTTGTAGTTCTGATTCCGGTTCTGGTTCCACTGTGGGCAGTGTCTTTTGAAGTGACCTTCAGCACCACCTGATAACATCCTTGTTACCCTGCTGTTGCTGCTGATTCTATGGATCTTGTGGCTGTTGTTGTTGGTTCTGGTTTGCAGGACATGAGTTTCTACCATCTTTGGCTCCATGACCAAGCTTGTTGCATCATTGACAATGATTTCGGTTGCACTGCCCGCTGTGGTGCAAGTTACATCGTTTGCACTTAGGGTGGTTTCCCTTGTATCCACCCTGCCATTGACTGCTAAAAGGTTGCTGACCAGGACTTTGGTTGTCATCGATCTTCCGCTGCTGTGCCTGGGACGGAAACGTAGTCGAACCCTTGCTAGGGGTTCCATCCTACTTCCATTTGTTGCCACTGAGGGTAGCAGAAGTAGTTGAAGTAGTAGTGGTAGTAGTAGCGCTGATACGTTGAGGCAGCTTGTTCTGTTCCACTGCCTGTTCTGCGAGACGATGAGGAAGACGAGTAACATCTTGAATAGTAATAAGGTTAGGAGTAGTCACCTGACTTTGAATCCCTGATACTAATCCCTTGAGGTACAGCTCAATGCATTTGATGGGAGGATCCACCATAGATGGACATAACACTGCCAGTCCGTTGGATCGTTTCATGTACGCTTCTATCTCTGATCCCGTCATCTTCAGGTTAAAGAATTCCACTTCCAGCTTGTGAATGTCATCACGACTATAGTATTCACGTTTAATTGGTTCCTTAAAATCATTCCATGGGGTGGCATTAGCAGCCGCCAGCCCCAGCATCGTAACTTGCGCGTTCCACCAAGTTTGCGCAGTGCCTTCAAGAATATCAGTGGCATATTTCACCTTATGAGCCTCAGGTCATTCGCACACTCGAAGACCGATTCGAGTTCCTCGAACTAATGGAGGAGTCCAACAGCTCCTTAAGTGTCGCTGAAAGTAGTAGGACGACAGTCCATAAAAGTCTCGTATGTGCATACAGGTGGTTGTGCGTGTTGACTTGTCGTGTGCGTTAGAGTAACCAAAATTAAGCACAAGTGTTGAGTTACGAGAGTAGGATCTAAAGATCCTAGAGTAAGTAGTGATGGCAGGTTACACCTCCTACCTGGACAGCTGCGAGTGCTGCAGTAACTTGTTCGGTGATCGAAGCCGCCAACTGGGCTTGAGTTAGGTTAACGCGTCCACTCATGATCTTGACATCAAGGAGAACATGTGGATGAGAGGTTCGCAAATAGTGCGAAGAGAGTGAGTATACAAGTATTCTCAAGCAATAACATATAGTAGGTTCTGTAATCTGAGCATACCACGAGCAAAGTTCTATGTAATTCTAACAAGTAGGTAAGGTAACATGAATAGTAGTACCTATGATGCTGAGCCTTGCACATGGAGCGAAGCGTCGTTGTGGATCGTTGAGCACTGTTCTGGTTATAGTCTGGTTTTAATAAAAACGTTTTCCCCTTATTAAAACCGAGTTCTCTATAACCAATGGCTCTGATACCAATCTGTCACACCCCCAAAATCCACACGCGGAGTACTACCGCTTGGAGGCGTGACATGACCAGGATCAAGCCACCAATCATATTGAACATAAGTATATAGTAAAAGTCATTCATCAATACGATAGGTGTTTCCAAAACCCAATACAAACAAGTGTGTAGCGGAAGCATTAATGTAAAACCCAACATAAGTTTAAGTACAAGATGTTATAATGTTTAACAACACATTCACGATCCATGTCCACAACGACTGTGCCTCCCGTGCAAGCTCCAAATGTACCTAAGGTCCTGCAAGGCATGTAACAGAGGATCAACAACTAGTTGAGCGAGTTCACAGAAAGTAAATGCGTAATAGTAAGTTCGTATGTAACATGTGGCTCTACTGGCCGATAGTACGTTCTATTGGTGGGGGCTTCCCATGTTTGCATATACACTAGACTATTCGTAACCATAAGTATCCTTCCCAATCCGAGGATAATAGTAAGTAAAATTTTACGTAGGTTTTACGTAAGTGCCCTTCACAACCGAGGACAGTACGTAGCGAGTACGTAGGTTTAGCGCTGGCGTCCTTCCCAATCTGAGGACGGTAGTACGTAGGTTTTACGTAGGTTTAGTGTTGGTGTCCTTCCCAAACCGAGGACAGTAGTACGTAGGACTTACGTAGGTTTTACACTAGTGTCCTTCCCAATCCGAGGACAGTACGTAGGTTTTACGTAGGTTTGGCACAGGCATCCTTCCCAATCCGAGGACCCTGGTAAGTAGTCTAGTAGTGATGTAAGTACAAGTAATTATTCAATTCCCATTCCCAACCCACCGGGGAATCCCATGCCTTGGTAAGAGTGTGAACTCACCTTGTTTGCTCGGTATGCTAAGTTAAGTGCTCACAATAAATCAGTCAAGTCCTATAGTGCACGTATACTCAATCAGTTCACGTTCGTAATGTTTCACATGTAACTATCATCACAGTAATATCACAGAGTGTGTTTGGCAGTTAATCACACATCACATAACAGTTAATCACATTTGCACAATTCGTGTTTTACATAACAGTCTTTCACAGTTTAATCTAACATAGTTAATGAGCCATAACATGGTTGCATCAGAACTAACAGAGTTAGCATATGTAATAAGGTTAACATACTTAACGTGGTTAATGACTTAACAGAGTTTGCAAGATTAACAGAGTTGACAACTAACTGAATCAAAACCAACTGAGTTTGCATGTTTAACAAGATTACAAACTAATCAGAGTTATAACTAACAGGTTATAACTAACAGAGTTTTTGTTTAACAGTTACTGAACTAACAGGGCCGAAAACACTATGGTTCGAAATCCATTTTGGCCGAAATCCCCTAAGTTGGGCGAAATCACATTTTGGGCCGGACTCTTGGGCCGAAAACACACTTAAAGCCGAAAACCTATTCATGCCGAAAACCCCTTTTATGCCGAAATCCACTTATGGCCGAAAACCCTTATATGGCCGAAATCACTAGTGGGCCGAAAACCCCTTTGGGCTGGAACTGTTTGGGCCGAAATCACTTTAGGTGATTTCGTCCAGTTGTTTATTATGGGGGGTGATTTCGTGAGTATCATCATCTTCATCAACACTCTCTGTAACTTAAAACCCAGTAACTATATCTCATTACAGAACATGATTAAACATCTACAAGTTATTCAATCAACCATTGATATGAAACAATTATTCTACCAAAGCTTTGTGAAATCTAGAACATAAACCCATCAGTTTATTATTCATAACATGTTCCCACTGTTTATCAAAACATCAAATATCCAGACATTTCATAGATGATAATTTTCCAACAAGCACACAATGATCAATCACATAATCACATATATAAATGTATTCATACATCATGAACAAACATCCAAAATCATACGATATACAACAATAAACAACTTGAATCATGAAATCACTAACCAAGTTTTAAGCAGAGGTTTGGCTTCCTGTTGTTGGGTTTTAGAGGTAGAGAGAGAGAGTGGGTGAGTTGTGATAAGATAAGATTTTGATAAATGTGAAACTTCTCTCAGAAGGTTGTTATAAAATAAATATCTATAAATATCTCAACCCTGGGCCAAGGCCCATCATCTGATTTCGTTGACCATCAGTGGACGAAAACACTATATGTGTTTTCACCACTTGGGTGATTTCATGAATACATATTCTCAGTAAGTTCCATTCTTTTATTTACCATGTGCTTAAATAATAACACCCTTATAACATACAATCTCACATAATAAATATTATGGATTTCCAAATATAAAATATCAATCGCAGTTCTATTTAACGTAATACAAAGGTAAGCGTTGTGAAACAACGAGTCGTATTAACAAACAACTAAATAAATAAAAAAAAATTAGCGTGCACTAAATGCGAAGATAGAATCTTGGAAACTCGAGTTGTCACAAATTATACCCATACTTGGGAAATATCCATGAAAAGAATTACAGAACGAACTAAGGCAAACATATATTATTCTGACAATATTCCAAATAAATGGATGAATATAATTCAAAGTAAAATATTATTATTTGAACTAATAATTATATACTTTGGAATATTATAATATACATCAATGATGTAACTCAAAATACACCAAGATTTCCAAAACAAGTCTTAATGAACAACTAAGACAAAGAGTCGTTACACGACCTAAATGTCTAATAAAACATGGCACGTGTGTAGGTAGTTGTATGACTCGTAGGAGGACCTTTGAATATACAAGATAGCTGGACGCAAACTTGTGAGTTCATGTCCCCATTTTCTCTTACTGTTTTCGGATTTATAACTCTCGGGGGGTGGAATACATGTTATGAATGTTCAAATGGTATGATTTGGCTATGAAATGAACTATTAGATCATGTGAGCATAGACTGAAATTGAAATGCCAATAACTCTCATAAGAATCATGGACAAAGGTTAGATCTAACGGGTACGGCCGAGCCCCACTCATGGTCCTTATGTGACCACTTAGAGTGCTTTAGTGTCTCAGTCGAGGTGATTCAACAACGGTCAAGGGGATTTGACACAGTCAAGGCGATTTGATATGGTCAAGGGAATTTGACACAGTCAAGGTGAATTTGACACAGTCAAGGGGAATTCGACATAGTCGAGGGGATTCGAAACTGATAATTAACTACTCGGATTGAGTACTCCCTATGTCTTCACATGCATTAATGTCCTTGCAAAACATTAATTGATCTGTTCATAGACGCTTTTCATACCTGTTTTCAAAGGAGTCTCTCAAATGTTTACAAGTTTATCAGTACTCATACAAAACGCATGAACTCGTTCAACTTTTGTTGATGGTTTCAAAATTACATGTATTTCAGGAAACAAGTTGGATCTTGGGCACTGGTGTTGTTTTTGGATGTAAATTTCAAGTTTAGATGTCATCCATTTTTGTTGGTTTGTAACTTAATCAGAGGTTGTGTTGTTTGAAACTTAAATAACTGGTGTTTGTAATGTTTTGAACTTCATAAATGGATGAACATCATTTTGATCATATAGTTGTTTATTATAATCGAATGCAATGAGAACCAATCAAGTCACACGCATACTCTTCCGCAAAAGTCAGGGTGTGACAGTTTGGTATCAGAGCTTCGATTGTAGTGAACTAGGATTCCTTCTCAAGTCTAGACTACAATCACTAGGACTCTCTCATGAAAACATTTTTTACAAAAAGGTTTTTCATTGCATTTACGAAAGCGCCAAGATCAATGAGTTTTTTTCAAAGAAAAGACAAGGCAAGGACATTAATAGGGAGGAGAATACCCCCCAAATTAAAATGCCAATTGAAGTATAGTCTACGTGAGATAGACTTGCCAAAGACAAAATGACCACCCCCCCTCCGAAATGACAAACGAGAGTTATATGTGACATGATGCATCTATTTGCCTGTTTATACTAAGAAACATATTTATTCATTTATATATATGCGTATAAGTGTACGGAATAATTATTGACGTGAACGAGATACCTTCGAATCCGAATCCTATTATTGTTCTTGACTCGCACGATGAGACTGTCGACCTCGCGTTTATTGTGGAGCTCTTGGCTGGAGTGATTACCAAACGAGATCCTGAGCTGGTTTCCGTAGAAGATGGTTATCCTTCCCTCTCGAATGTGAAGGTTCCTGACTACGGTAGTGACGGCGAGGCGGAGGAGGCAAATAAAAACCTTATCAGCAGGACGAGGTCCCTGCGGCTTTTGCAAAACAAGATTTACGACACTCTTGACCAGACAAGGAAGATGAAGTACTCATTTAGAAGGTGCCCCTCCAACGAATAAGAATTCTCCTTATTCCTATTACGTCTAAGCATCGTGCCTATTCGCGCGTAACGATAACGGATGATAGCGCGTGGACCACCACAATGGTCCTTTCCATGTCGGAGGTATAAGGACAGTAGTGTCTTCTCTTTGGTTGATCATCTACTTTGAACGAGGGAAAATTGGGTTACTATGCAAGACAATTTATTATTACGGGGGCCCACGTAATAACGACTTGTAATGCATGGAAATCCTGGTGGACTCTGCGGGTCGAGCTAATGATCACCACCCATCCAAAAATTTCTAAGTGTTCACACCTTCATCTAATAGAACAATACCTAGATAGTTGCTATAGCACTCTACGCAGTAGGAAATCTGTCTTTGCCTACTTTGTGTCTGACACTTCTACCCGTATACGAGTCGTTTGGGAACCGATATCTAAGCAAGTGAGGATGGCTAACACTCGGGAAAGATTCAGCAACTTTACATTTTCTATCACCCCTATGTGTGGTAGAAATGCACAACCCCCATCTCTTGGGAAGTATACCCGTCTTTGTGAAACTAAAGACCTAAGAGACTGATGTAGAAGGAAAATAACTACTACTTTCATATTATGGAACTTGTATGACCGAGGTGATGTAACCTCGAGTTCATTTTGTTTTCCTCTGATAAAAACAATAAGTCAAGTTGTCAAGAAAATATGAAAACTCAGTAGTTGTTTTCTTACTTATACATTGTTTATATATGCATGTGATATTAGGTGATTACATGTTTGCTTGTGGTGATGTATACCTCATAGACAATTATTGAATGTTGTCTAACCTACCCCATACCTTTTGCAAGAAGAAAATGCCGCCCAGACGTGACACATACACTAACACGTTACCAAGGATAAAAGCTGAACTACAAGAACA
>JARYGA010038270.1:0-17855 GCA_030545235.1 Helianthus tuberosus | reverse complement strand
TTATGAAGACCCACAAATGGGTGGGCCTTCAAACTCTGTGTCGGAAGTTGACACTGCACCGGTCAATTTTGCACCACCACCACCTCCCTTGGGTTATGAAAACCCAATTCCTGCTTACCCAGATACAACTGGGTACAACCCGTATGAGCCACAAGCTCCTTCGGGTTATAACTACCAACAACCTGCCTATGACCCATACGTCGAGGCAATTAATTATAACGCTCTCTATCCCTCACCTTTTCCACTCGCGTATCCAACTGGGTACCTTACTTATGGGTATCAATACCCGCCACCACCACAACCTCAACAGCAGCAGCAACCTCAACCACCACTTCAACAACCGCAACCACAAGAAATCTTACAAAGGTTGGAAGAAGTGGAACAAAGGGTGGAAGAACGTGATAGAAAGCACCACAAGTTTCTTAAGGGTCTTGCAAACTTTATCAAAGGCAAGAAGAAGAAAGACCATTGAAGACCCTTACTTTTGTTTTGTAATTTTTATTTCAGTTAAGTCCCTGTGTGGACATTTCCTATACATTCGTCCCTGCGTGGACAAGTTTATTTATTTAAAGACCCATTTAGGGCAGTTTATGTAATTTTTAGTATTTTTTATGAGAAGTTTCCTTTGAAATTACAATTGCTATTATACATACGCATACATTATATCATTGATTAAACAACTACCATTTCAATTTATAATTGATCTGCCAATGAATTTCTAAGAACCATCTTAAAGGTATAACCTTGCCTATATGTCAATATAGACATGGCTATGAGGGTAAAACCTTCTTAAGATGCTAAATCCTTGTTAACATCTGAGAACATGTTAACACTCCTGACAAATGTGGTTCGAGAAAATCACACTAGTCATCCTAATACTCGGATTCTTTCAAAGATTCCTTACATAGCCTATATGATCAAATGAATCATGGCTGATATCATCAAATAAGATGATTATATTAAAACATCCATTGGTGATGTTATTGTATTGCCTTCAGGCCAAACTATAATAATTACATATCAATGACAGTAGTAGTCTATGACTCTCTGTCAAGAAAAGTGAAGAACTATATCCAAATCCTTAATGTCTTGATCCAATAAGATAATGGCCTATAATATAAAACTGTCCTTGTGGCAAGACCTTTTGTGCCACCTTAATGTTCTTAATGGTTTTATAACCTGGACTAACTATAATAAAAGGTTTAAATATATATTCTTCAAAACTGTTTAACCGATTAACCAATGTGGTCTATTTATACCATGGTTAATGAATCACCAAATAAGATGATTCAATATAAGACCACTGAATAAGTTGTTGTCATTTGTTATATAGCATTAAAGCTTCACCATGGTTGACTCGGATGAAGCTAATAGTCATCCTAATGAAAGGAATGATAACACAAGATTAAACGTAACGGGTGCTGATCTGCAAGCTATGATAGATAATGCTGTAACTAAAGTGGTTGGCAGAGCATTCAGGGAGTCGAGTGCTACTCGCACCAAGACTCATTCAGTAGCTCATTCTAATCCCCCTTCCAAAACACATACATCCAAGAAGGACGACTCACAACATTCATCAAATCAGAAAAGTCAACCATCCAAGAAGATAGTGTTTGACTAGGAACCACGTTCCAAGACTTGCTCTTATAAGTACTTTGTCTCTTGCAAACCAAGAGACTTCACTGGTGAAAAAGGTGCCATAGATTCTATGAAATGGCTAGACGAGATGGAGATAGTTGTTGACATTAGTGGGTGTGCTGAACAGGATGTCGTAAAGTTTGTATCTCAATCCTTTAAGGGTGATGCCCTAGTTTGGTGGAGGGCACTAATTCAGGCCTCGGGGAAAATTCCACTTTTCAATCTGTCATGGGATAGATTTGTTGATCTGATGAAAGAAACTTTCTGCTTACAACACGAAGTAGAAAAAGTTGAAGCTGACTTCTTAACTCTGGTTATGAAAAATTTAGATTGTCGAGCATACGTCACTAGCTTCAACTCCATGTCATGATTGGTACCTTATTTGGTTACCCTAGAGCCAAAGTGTATAGCGCGCTTTATTGGTGGATTGGCTCCTGAGGTGAAGGGACATGTGAAGGCTTCAAAGCCTGCAACCTACCAGTCAGCAGTAGATCTGTCTCTGTTCTTGACTTTGGATATTATCAGGAATAAGTCTGTAAAGACTACTGATGATGGGAAGAGAAAAAGAGAGGATGATAACTCGCATCGATCTGATAAGAAAAAGAAGAGTAACTTTGTGTTTGAGAAAAAAACCAATCAGTCGAGTGAAAAGCCCTTCTGCAAGAACTGTAAAAGAAACCACTACGGGAAATGCACCATAGATCTACAGGATAGACCCTGTGGGGTCTGCAAGAGGAAGGGTCACAAAACTTTGGAATGCAAGGACCTAAAGAATGCAACATGTTATGGTTGTAAAGAGAAGGGACACATCAAGACCAACTGCCCGAAAAACACAAAGAAGCCCGAAGAGGCTAAAAAGACAAATGCCCGAGTGTTCCAAATGAATGCTAGGGAAGCAGTGCAGGATGATAACGTTAAAACAGGTACTTTCCTCATAAATGATATTTATGCTATAGTTTTATTTGATTCTGGTGCAGATAAGTCCTTTGTAGACGTTAAATTTAGTAAATTGTTAAATCTGCCTATTAAAACTCTAGACATAAAATATGAGGTAGATTTGGCAGATGATACCTTAGAAACTGCTTCCACAATTCTAGATGGATGTTTCATATCCATTAGAAACCATTCTTTTCCGTTGTCCTTGTTGCCAATGAAATTGGCAGGGTTTGATTTAGTTATAGGAATGGATTGGTTATCATTTAACCAAGCTCAAATTGCATGTGCTAAGAAATAAGTTATCATTAAAACCCCTTCTGGTGAATCAATCACTATTCAAGAAGATACGCACCATGGATTGCCTGATCAAGTGTCTATACTTAAGGCATCCAAATGTTTGAAAAACGGTTGTGTCATTTACATGGCACAAGTGACTGTAAATGTGCCGAAGCCCAAGATAGAAGATATTCCTGTTATCTCAGAATACCAGACGTCTTTCCTGAAGAATTACATGGTTTACCTCCGGAGAGGCAAGTAGAATTCAGTATTGATATCATACCAGGAGCAGCACCAGTTGCACGAGCTCCTTACCGACTAGCGCTGACCGAAATGAAAGAATTAAGAACTCAGTTAGATGAACTATTGGAGAAAGGTTTTATTCAACTAAGCTCGTCACCTTGGGGAGCGCCCATTTTGTTTGTAAAGAAGAAGGATGGTTCAATGCGTCTATGCATTGATTATCGTGAGCTAAACAAAGTAATAATCAAGAATTGCTATCCATTGCCCAGGATCGACGATCTATTTGATCAGCTACAAGAGGCAAGTTTCTTCTCAAAGATTGATCTAAGGTCAGGATATCATCAGCTAAAGGTTAGAACCGAAGACGTACACTAGACCGTGTTTAGAACAAGATATGGCCACTATGAGTTCTTAGTGATGCCTTTCGGGCTCACTAACGCACCTAGAGCATTCATGGACCTCATGAATCGAGTCTGCAAGCCGTACCTGGATAACTTTGTCATTGTCTTTATTGATGACATATTTATCTATTCCAAGAGTCAAGCCGATCACGAGAAACATCTCAGATGCATCCTCAAACTTCTGCAACAAGAAAAGCTTTATGCGAAATTCTCCAAATGCGAATTCTGGCTCCGTGAAGTCCAATTTCTTGGACATGTGGTAAGTGAGCGTGCCATCCAGGTGGATCCCGCAAAAATAGAAGCAATTATGAATTGGGAAGCACGCAAGACACCTACTGAAATTCGCAGCTTCTTAGGTTTGGCAGGATATTACAGGAGATTCATCGAAACTTTTCAAGGATAGCCGCACCTCTAACTACTTTAACCTATAAGAATGTGAAGTTTGACTGGGGTCCCAAACAACAAGAGTCTTTCGAGATTCTCAAGCAGAAATTGAGCAATGCTCCTGTGTTGACATTGCCTGGAGGGCTAGAAGAATTCGTTGTCTATTGTGATGCTTCACACAGTGGAATGGGTTGTGTGCTTATGCAACGAGGCAAGGTGATTGCCTACGCATCACGACAACTGAAGGTGCATGAAAAGAATTACACCACCCATGACTTGGAATTGGGTGCTGTTGTGTTTGTACTTAAGCTATGGAGACATTACCTATATGGAACCAAATGTGTGATATATTTAGATCACAAAAGTCTCCAACACTTATTTAGTTAGAAAGATCTCAACATGAGACAACGTCGTTGGATGGAGACATTGAACGATTACGATTGTGAAGTTTGCTACCATCCTGGCAAGGTGAATGTGGTCGCTTATGCTTTAAGAAGGAAAGAAAGAGTCAAACCTATAAGGATCAATGCTAAGAGCATTGAACTAAGAAACAGTCTAAACGAGAAGTTGTTAACAGCACAGAAAGAAGCTGTAATGGAAGATAATCTTCAAGAAGAAAGATTAGGTGTAACTATTGATCAATTGTCACCTGGGAATGATGGAATCCTCAGGTTGAATGGTCGAATCTGGGTTCCAATTCGTGGGGGACTTAGAGATATAATCCTCCAAGAAGCTCATAATTCCAAATATTCAGTTCACTCGGGTAGTGACAAAATGTATCAAGACCTAAAGGCAAACTATTGGTGGATGGGTTTGAAGAAATCCATAGCCACACGCGTAGCTAAATGTTTGACGTGCTCACAGGTTAAAGCCGAACATCAAAAACTGTCAGGTTTACAGCAACAACCAGAACTTCCCACTTGGAAGTGGGAAATGGTAACTATGGATTTCATCACCAAGTTACCAAAGACAAGACATGGGAATGATACAATATGGGTTATAGTTGACAGACTGACAAAGTCAGCTCATTTCTTACACATCAAGGAGACGCATAGCTCCAATAAACTAACCCAACTATATGTGGACGAGATTGTATCTCTCCACGGGGTGCCAGTATCTATTATATCTGATAGGGATACTTGATACACTTCTCATTTTTGGAAAAGTTTCCAACAATCCCTAGGCACTCGTTTGAATTTCAGTACTGCTTATCATACTCAGACAGATGGGAAAAGTGAGCGTATGATTCAGACACTTGAATACATGCTTCGGGCTTGTATCATTGATTTAGGTGGAAGTTAGGATGATCATATTCCCCTGATTGAGTTCTCCTACAACAACAATTACCATGCGAGCATTCAAGCTGCGCCTTTTGAGGCCTTATATGGAAGGAAATGCAGAACGCCTGTTTGTTGGGCAGAAGTCAGGGAAACCCAGCTATCAGGACCTGAGATAGTCCTTGAGACGACGGACAAGATTGTTCAGATCCGTGATCGTCTAAAAGCTGCCAGAGACAGGCAGAAGAGCTATGCAGATAAGAGGCGCAAACCTGTAAAATTTGAGGTAGGAGATAAAGTATTACTCAAGGTGTCACCCTGGAAAGGAATGATGCGATTTGGTAAAAAAGGCAAGCTAAGCCCAATATATATCAGACTATTCGAGATCATCGAATGTGTTGGGAGTGTGGCCTATAAGCTGAACCTACCTGAAGAGCTTAGTGGAATTCACAATGTATTCCACATCTGTAACTTAAAGAAATGTTTAGCTGATGAGTCGCTAGTAATGTCTCATAAGGACGTGCAAATAGACGAAAGCCTGAAGTTTGTTGAAAAACCTTTATCGATCGAAGATCGACATGTTAAAAAGCTTCGGAGGAAACATGTGCCAATTGTAAAGGTGAAATGGGATGCACGAAGAGGCCCTGAATATACATGGGAAGTTTATGAAGACACGTGTCCTAAACCCTACACGTGTAATAAATTTCCTTGGAAGTACCAAAGTTGACAATCAATGAAAACATATAAGGTGAAGGGGTTAAACGTGTCAACATGCTAATTCTTACCTCTGAGTGACCTTTTAACGAACCTGGAACTCCATAATGTACAATTATGCTTCCAAGGATGTTAAACGATAATTACATAAGGTTTCGGTATCATTATGTATTAAGTTGTGCAAAATCTCAAGAAAAAGGGTTAAAAACGTCAACAAGAGAAATTAGTACCTTTCGGGTGATCTCTAACTGAACGAAAGCCTAACAATGTTTATTATAAGTCCCAAGATTCTTAAAAACTAATTATGGGGGTCAATGGTGCTAAAACGAAAGTTAAATAAAGATATAAAGAACCAGGGACTGAAACCGTCAAGTTTAAAACTTGTTTTACCGGAGCAGAAGAGTGTCGCGGGGCGCGAAGCCCACACTGAACTTCTTCGCGCCCCGCGAGGAAGTGCCCAGTAATAACAAACTGGACAGCTGCATGTTGCAACTTTGTACACCGCCTTTGCATGCCTGAAACTCAAAACCAGGGCTTTTTTTATGGTTTTTACTGACACTAGGACACCTGTGAAGATCTCTTAACATCCCTTAACACCTAGCTTGATCTTGAAACACCTTGAAATAGTATAAATAGGTTCCTTTGTTGAACACTTGAACTTGCACCTTCAAAATTCACTTCTATACTCTTCTCTGGAGCTTCCTGGTCATAAAGGAGACTCCCCTTAGTTCAAGCTTCAAGCTTCGAGCTAGGACCCTTTGTAAGTATCCATAGCCTCTGTAGTTCGGTTTTTATACATTTAAAGACCGAAAGTCAAAGTTTTCGTAATAACGCTTTGACTATCGGTTTAGACCTAAACGGTTTAGCCATTATTCGAGGCGAATATGGCAACGTGATCGTAATTAGGTGTGTGTTAATCCCTCAAAAGGGCACATCCTAATTACCAAGTTTACTTAGCTAATTGTCGGGTCAATGTAATTAACATAAAGAGTCAAACGGGTCAGTTTTTTAAATAAATTCATATCTTATAATGTAGAAGCTATAAAATATGTTTTATCACTTTAATAACTTGGTAAACATTATTAGAACATGTCTAAACATGTTCAACCCGACAATTCTAAGTTTAGGATCGGTTCGCAACCGAAAGTCGCAAAAGCTTGACTTTTGCTTTGACTTTCGGTTCTGACCCGAATTATCTTATTTTCTTTATGTATTAAGGTTCCTTTGTGACCATATTATATAGTAGTATAACCCTCTGAAGTTATATTACATGGTCCCTTAGTAATCTGAGTTTATTTACTTGATTCCGTTATTATGCTTAATGTTGACTAAAATGCCCTTTTTATCAAAAATGAGATCGTTAACATAAACAACCATGCAAATAAACTACATCCTGATTAGTAATGTTATGTAACTTATTTTAACAATTATCTTCTGGTCACAAACTGAAATTTCGTAATAAATTGTAAGCATACTTTTAATAGGACTAAAATACCCTTTTTTATGCAAATGAAGTTTAAACATGATTTTAACATAAAAATTCGTCACTCACTGTTATAATATCATATTTAGGACTAACTGGGATTCTAAGTCAGATTACTTACTGAGTTTAAGCATAAGTTTCGTATTTAATTCATAAATGACGAATATACCTTTTTCACACATAAATTGGGAATTAAATGAGACTAACATTCAAGAACCTTTTTGTTACTGATATAATATGATAAACTAGCCTAAGGACCCGTGTATTACACGGGTTGATTAAAGATAATATCGCTTCATCATCGTTGTTTACATAAAATGTTATGAATATATACACGTCTTGAAACGGATCATGTAAAATCTTTTTATTAACCATCAATATGCAGATATCACAATTCGTTGAAAATCTCTTTATACACCACATTAGTTGTTTTATCTGTAGCTTTTCCATTGTTGTCAAGTATGAGTATTTTGACCCCATTTATTTTTTTCACCCTTGATAAGGCAACATACAATTGACCATGAGAGAAGACCGGTTGTTTGAGGTACAAACCAACTCTTGAAAGAGACTGACCTTGACTTTTGTTGATCGTCATTGCAAAATATACGGCCAGTGGAAATTGCCTCCTTTGAAAAGCAAAAGAAAATATCTAATCCGCATATCACCGTTGGTAAAAGAAAATATCTTCATTATCACCGTTGACATAATTTTATGACTTTATACACGTTAAAACACAAAAAAATATATTAGAGTAGAACGACAAATTGAAATAAATGAATATACAACGATCACAATTCGTTGAAAATCTCCTTATAAACCACATTAGTTGTTTTATTCGTATGGTTAACGTCCCTATATACACCATAATTCGTTAAAGACTTCTTTATACACTTCTTTAGAACCAACATTATAAAATTCTACATGTTGAAACGGGCCAGGTCAAAACCAATACAATTCCTGCAACATTTTAAAATTCTACATGTTGAAACGGGTCAGGTCAAAACCAATACAACATTTTAAAATTCGTTAAGTACCCGTGTGTTACACGGGATGGTCTCACAATACATAATATTATTTAATAGTGTTTGAGATAAAATTTTAAATAAAATAAATGTTGCATTAAAACAAATCAATTTTACCAAAAGTAGTACTATAATTTATACCCCGTCATCTTTAAAAAGTACCGAACATTACTTTTTAAAGATGACAACAGTGTCAAATATATATGACAATAGTATATAACCATTTGCCTTTGATAATCGTTTAAAAATATAAGTATCATGAATTTTAGTTCACATGATTTCACATTTTAGATTTTGACCAGCATTAAAATATAAATACACCTTTTACATTTTAGAATTATTTCCCACTAAAATTTTATAGTAATCCACTCAATCCTGGGATTATATTGGCTTTTATTTACCAGAATTTGCAGCCAACATTCATTCCTAACCAAATCTTAGGACACAACTGATGGTTTATCTTAACTTCCAAAATATGCCCAAAATACCCCTGCCTTATTAAGTCTAGTTCTGGCATATAAATTGCTCTTCCATCGACACCAAAATCTTCCCAACAATAGACCAACCATAATGAACATAAACCCTCTAACCAATCCCAAAATAGCATGTTTCTGAGCATGCAACAAATAGCATTGATCTTGAAGCCACCATACCATGATGCTGGAGATTTTTAATTCATAACCAAAATAGACAAAACAGCAAGATGCTATATGAGTCCCAATTACAGATCGTAAAGCAACACCCTACAGCAAACAAACATTCTACATACAAAGTAATCAAATCTTTGCGAAATCAAATCTTGGCAATTCATTTCATGTCACCCGTGTGCCTTTCTCCATATATGTTTTAGTCGTTCAAACAATTCTTCCTTCATCTCTTCCACCACTTTATAAATCAAAGTGTTCCTTTCATGAAAAGATTTTACGGTTCCTCGCGTTCCATAAACTCCTTGGAGCTTTTAGCCATATAGATGGCTCCTGCCACACTGAATCTGCAGTGCAAAATCGAACCAATAAGTGGTCTCTTGTTTCAGTTACCACCTCACAAAATGCATATGCTATCATGTTTAAAGTTACCCCCTGTTCCCTAGAGCTATTGGTGTCGGGATCTTCCCTCTCTAAACAAATAACCTAACACACATATATAGATATGCACTTAAAGTATATTGAAATCCAATATCACTTGAATCTCATCATAGGTTCATGAGAATCAGGAACAAAATGCATTTTTTTTTACATCAGACATCTTCGAAAGCTTTCATTTAAGCTCACCAAAGAACTGCTCCAACAAAAAAAAATTAAATCATTAATGAAATGGTTAAATATTTGAAGTATAATTCAAACACTGCTTTTATATTTAATTTTACAAATGGTAAAATATAGCTAATATTAAGTGGGTCAAGGTACAGGAATTAAAATGAATTAGGTTAAACAGGTCAAAATAATTCTAAAAAATATGAAACATGTCAAAATAAAGAAATTTAAATGAAACGGGTCAAAAGCTTAGAGTTGATTGGTGATATCCACTGCAAGTGTTGGGTGAATATAATGTTCAAGATATCAATAACCAAACGTCATGTTATTCAAACCATTCAACTAATGTAGTAAAAAAAGAAGATTGATCAATAAGGTGAAATATAGGTGAAGTTGACCACTAAAGAGTGATTAGGTCAAATGGTAGCCACAGAAAGGGTAACATGTGCATAATATATAAAGGGAGACATGATTTAAGGGATTTAACATACTGTGAAGCACGTAAAGAACACCATGCATCCTGGTATTCCACCATAACTTGTTAGTGTTACCCGTTATTGACCCGCCCGATACACCCATTCTCTTACCTTTAAAACAGCCACAACTTTTCTCTAGAACCATCAAGTTAACAAAATTAAGAGAAGATATTACTAACCCTTTTATGCTCAAAGTCAACCAAACTACATGCTTTGGCTGCCACTTCAGTGCAACCATAAGAAATAACAAAGCTTCCAGTGGAATCTGGATTAGGCTAGAATTCAACATAGACAAAAAAAAAGTCAAACTTACATAAGGGCAAAAAAATTAATATAAGTCTTGCAAAATGTATTGAAGAGATGAAAAATGGTCATTATATTTCAACCTAAAAATATAATAGACCAAGAATTTTCAACCTGCTACAATATCTATAGGATTGGCTACCCGTAACACACAATTGACTATGAAAGAAGACGGGTTGTTTCAAATACCAACCAACTCTAGAAAGTGACTGCCTTTGACTTTTGTTGATTGTCATTGCGAAACATACGACCAGTGGATGTTTCAAATCTTTATTGGGTATGCCTAACCTAAAAAGTTTTATACTATGTGAGTGATGCATCCTATATAATATATAAGTCTAAATAATATTTTGTAATGAAAAAATCTCTTATATCATGGAAATAATCATAAATTAAGTTCACGTGTATTATACGGGTTGTATAAAAGAACACTGCTGATGGTTGTGTCCAAACAGCTGGTATTAGTTTCTATAGATCCAACTTGTTGTGAATTCAGCCTAATATGATCTAAACAATGCTTTGGTGATATGGTTAGTAGAATCTTTTTATAAGATCAAACTTACAGTGTAGTTAAATAATTTATTATTCCAAGAAAGAGCATATTGTTGCCTTCTAGAATAATAATAACAATAATACTAATTGCCTTTACTTGTTTTGCTTATGAGTATGTAATGAAACTAAAACTACTTGAAATAAGATCATATAGAGCAAACTGATGTTAATATGTACAATAACCCCAATTCTTATAACATGAACATAGAAAATCACTACTGCAGCTTAATCATGTTAAAGCCAGTATACTCTCTTAAATTCCGCTTGACTCCCTAAAAGTAGGCTAAACCATAACTACATACCTCAAATTACCAGTCGCATGATTATTCTTCAAATGCATAACCCATTCTGTCCTTGAATATTTCTGTCCTTGAATATTTTTTATATGCACAACCACATATCTGCAAGCTTCTTGGGTATAGACTAACATTAAAGACAAAATTATACAGATTATTATGAAGATATGCGTATAAACTAAGTAACAAATTAGAAAAATGGACAAAAAAGTGTTGGACTGGCAGCTAGGGATGAGCATTTGGTACTGGGTACCAAATTACGTGTACCGAATTTTTCGGATTTGTATTCGGTACCCAGTTTTTGGCCTTGTCTGTACCGGTACCTTCAGTTCGGCACCGGAAAAATACCGAATTTTGCCTTCAAATACCAGTACCACACCGGTCCTATGTCGATACAATACCGAACATTTTTCGGTACCGGTTCGGTACCAGTACCACGCTCATCCCTACTGGCAGCCATTTGGTATGAAAAATATACCCGTCTAACCAGTGACCCAACCCGCCCATTTTTTCTACCTGAAGAATTATATGGAGTTGACTTATTAACATTTGGCTCTTTGCATTAACTCCACGAAAATATTACCTTGGTTTTAGTAGGTGATAAGGATTGTGGACATTAATATGAATATTTAAAAAGATTTACCTGAGTCATGTTGGGGCGATAACCATGCTAATGTTTCTAGCATTCATTTTATTGGATTCTTCATGCTCAACAACCCAGGCATGAGATCAACTGCCCTATTGAGCTTTTCAGTTTTTGTTGGCTTCAAAAAAGCAGCATAGCGCGATCAAATAGCAAAATAAAAACAAACAACATTCTTAGTAATGTCTTACTAATAAAGTAGGGCTGGGAAGGGTGAGATGTGGCAGACTTTTCCTCCATCCCAATAGATCGCTATTAGAAAGATGATAGTATAAATAGATAAGTAGATTACGAAAGAGGTTATTCCTTTTGAGTCACTAATGTCGCATGTCTAGCATAATGTACATAAAGGGTGATTATTACTAAAAGTTCTGGAGTTGAGCAAACTACCAAAATCATCGTATACGGAAAAAAAAAAAAAAGCCTGCTGACTTGGTTGGCTAACTTGATTGTGATGTTCGCATGTCATTTTTTGTCCCCAACGTCATAATTTCTTCCGGAATTCTTTATATGACATGTAGTATCACGTTTTTATTGTTCAACTATAAAAATTAAAAAAAGAAAATAAAAAGACGAAAAAATAGATTCGAAATCTTTTTTCGAAAAGAATCACCCGAAATTAAACTACAATAAAAGTATCAGATTAATAGATTATAACTACAACAATAATTAGAGAGAATGCAAAGTATATACACTGTGAGGGTTATCATGCAAATCAAAAGAGTTAAGACATATACTACAATTTGGAAACTAAATTCTTACAGACTTACAGTGTTGTCTCTTTTCCCTGCCCCTAGCCACGAACAATTATAACTTATAAGTAACCTTCAGTGTAATAAAACAAAAAAAATATTCTTGAAAAATCAAATACCTTCGCATCAAATTTGGATGCATCGGGTTTGGATATCACGTTCTATTGAGGCGGCTGTACATATTTCAAAATAAAACAAAATCTATTAAATAACTTATGTAGAATTATAGAAACTGGGCTAAGGTTGAACAAAATGGTGAATGGATATTAGCGTACCGGGGGAAATTTGGTTCATCGGCATTCCACATACCACCATCCTCACTCGTCATCCCCTACGAAACAGTAGACTCATCGGGATCGGGTTTGTGATAGGGTGGGAATTTTACCACAACCTCTCATTGTTCGAGATCGTGACCACCAAAGCCTTTCTTGCTTTCTTTCGGGCCTATAGTATAGAGCTATATTTTGAATATTATTACTAAATAAGATAGGATGATTTACTTTTACATGTCTTATAATTTAATAAAACTTTTCAAATAAAACAATAGAACTATCTCAGCTCAACCATTTGTATAGAACTATATTTTGAAGTCAGTTTGAAATAAGACGTATTTATGAAATTGATGAAAGTTAAAAACGAAAATCTTCGGTTTAGCAAGTTAATATCGAGCCGAGTTTATATGTGTTCAAGCCAACTCAAACTTAAATTGAGGTCATTTAATAAAGGAATTTGATTGATAGGAGAAGTCTATGCGAGCATGTTATCATATAAATAACAATAGAATATATATTTATAATAAAAACTAAAAACTCAAGATCGGTAAGGATTACTTGGCGAAAATCATATTGACCTTTATAAGTTATTTCTTCTTCAGGGTTGTTCAACTCATAATGCCAACCCTCTTGTTGAAAAGTCTGAATGTCCTCCACACATTTGGGAAAGAAAACAGCATCCAGATATACATCTACCAAATTATAAAAATCCTACACAATAACAAAAATACTTTATGAAACCAGATATGATAGAACATAAACTCTGCCTAATTCCAATAACCACACATTATTTTAACCTTTGTGTTTGTAGATGCAACATGATAGCATGTCCTATCAGGATATGTGAATGCATTAAGAAAAGTATGCAAACTCCCCTTCGGTAGTTCAACAAATGGTTCTTTTAAAGGGTACTTTCTTGAACCAAATAGGACACTGTGTTCCAATATATGAGGAATTCCAGTCGAATCTTTCCTACAGTCGGATAAAGTGAGTCAAGTGACAATTAGTATAACGTGGTGCAATCTTTGGCTGCCGCGTGTATACTTAATAAAATTTTGTATAATCTAAGATTGGAACTAATTACACATAACGGTCTACTACATTATTAAATATTCAGCTGCTTCAATTAACAATGCATACGCGCATAAACAAATAGACAACAATTTCTAGATTCTGAAAAGAAACTTACGGAGGAGTTCTGAATACTACACCAAAGACCTTGTTCTTGTCGTCATTTAACACAAAACATTTCTAAATCAATTAACAATCAGAAACAACTAATACAGGCGTAATATTCGCAACAAACTTTACTTCAACATTCAATTACAAAACTACTGAAACGAAAAGGAATATGAGATGATAAGCAAGCAATAAACCCTAATATTCACCTCAACAGTAAAAATATCAAGACAATTTGGGTATTAGTGTTTGATATTGATTAGAAAAACCCTAAGTTAACGTATGGATCAGGAATGTGTTTTGGAAATACGCAATGATACCTCAATGATACACTTGAGAGAATAAATCGGTCAAACTATGTCAAAATGTATCAACTGCATAACCTGATAGTTGATTGTACATGTCAACATTTCAGACCTGGGATAAAATTAAAAAAACAAACACCTGTCTTAAAATCCACAACTATAAAATCGCAATTCCAATTAAAACATAAATAAATCATACCTGTGAATATCGAAATCAAAGAATTGAAGACCTGGGATGAAAATCACAAACAACATTTGAAAGATCCATCATTCAATCAGACTAAATCAGTAATCCTCGAATAACTGGTGTAGATTCCTCTGGGGTTTACAGAGGATGATGAATGGGGAAGAAAAGGGAAACTCGATGATAACCAACATCACAAGTTTCATAGGATTGTAAGATTAAAAGCTTGAATAATCGATGTAAAAAACAATAAACATACCTGAATTCAATTCCACTGGTTACAATTTAGGGTTTCCAACAATCATTTTGATGAGAATCGCCATGATAGAGATCAGGTGTTTCGAATAAAATCGTAGATGTATGTAATTGCCAGAGAATATAATTAGGGTTTTTGAATGATATGATGGAAAGCGTGTCTAAGAAGCCGCGTGAAAAGGAAAACAGAGGAAAAGGGTTTGGCGCTCTTGAACAATTATCTGGCCAAAGAGGGTGTCCACATCACTCAATTGATTGGCTTAGAATAGCCCATGTGGCCTAAGAGAATTCATTTAGTATAATAGATAGATAAATTATTTGAACCATTTAAAGCGGGTCATAACCTCAGAAATACTTAAACATCGAAATAATCGTTATTTACCGATTTTTACGACGTTAAGGTGCATAGTATGGTTGTAAACCATATTTTTTACCTACTGATTTTATAAACCATTTCTAATATTCCTACAGTAGGTACCAGAATCCAAAATAAGTCCTTATAACTACGTGTGAAATGACCAAAATGCCCCTACGGTGTATAGTTTGGTCATAAATGGTAAACCACACATATATATGATAACCTACTATTAATATAACATAAATTAAATATTTTTACAAAAGATTTATGACCAGAACCTCAGTTTGTATGTAAACCTCTTTTATAAATCATAAAATGACCAAATTGCCCTTATGAGGCTTAATTCGGTTTTAAAATCTTTTTAGGCATAATTGTTAATATCCTACTGATATCACAACATATATTAAGCATAATAACTTATGGAACATGTACATGACTCATCCGGTTACCCGTTTATGCTCACACTTTTCACCGTTCTCTCTAAATCCTGACCCTATATATATATATGTATATATATATGTGTGTGTGTGTGTGTGCGCGTGCGTGCGTGAGTGTGTGTGAAAGATAAAACAAAAACTCACTTGAGTTTAAAAAAACTCAAGAAAACCCTATGTAAAATTTTTATTTTATTTTAAAAAAAACATGGAATGTAACATAAATGTATCTGAACATTTTTATAAAAAAAAATGTAAAAAGCGCCTACTAGTTTTTTTTAAATGTTCAAAATTTGTATGTTACATTTTTTGGACATATATATTATGTAACATGAAATTTTTAACATTTTTTTAAAAAAATAAACTACTCGGCGCTTTTTTGTTTTTCTTTTATAAAAATATTCAAATATATGTATGTTACATTTCGTATTTTTTTTAAAAAAAATAAAAATGTTACATGGGGTTTTTACAAAGGTGTTTTGAGTGGGTTTTCGTCTTATCCTCCCCCTATACATGTATGTATATATATATAGGTACGGGATCAGGAGAAAATGCCCTAAAGTGTGAAAACGGATCCTGGCCCAACTCGTGGCATGGGGCGCTAACTGATATGCAGGGGTACGATTGTCCGTTTATACATTTCATCCTTATTCGCGTTATAAATCTGTTTCAAATTAAAACTCCAAAGATTTCGTGTTAGCTGTTACCTCATTTCCAAGCTTTCTCAGATATATAGCGTCTAACGTGGATTCTGTTCGACGTTTCCTATTTTTGTTCCAGCAAATTATGCAACAGATATGGCGTTTTGTTTCTTTTATGCTTGTGTTATTGTTTTTCTTTAATTTATATTTTCATAATGTGTTGTATGCTTTTGAATGGCATTGTTCATGTATCCAATTTATTCGCTTTTTCATTGGTAGTTAAATAATTAGTAAGAACTGATAATTGGAGTTTTCATTATTAATTTTAATTGTTGTTTGGGATCTATTATATTTCTTATGTTTTTATGATCATTGGCGTTTTACACCTGATTAGTTTTGAATATTATTTATTAGTATTTGTAAACATCAGTTAATATTATTTGTTAATTTGTGTAAACAACAGTTTTTGTTAATTATGGCGATTTCATTATGATGTTATATTTTGTTAATTATTTATATTGTTAACTGTTTTTAATTATTCATCTCATGGCGTTTTCATTATCACGTTGCATTAGTATTGTTAATTCATTATTTTTGTTAATCAATAAAGTTATGGTGTGCGTATTTTGGCGTTTTCATCATGGTGTTTTCAGATTATGTGTTTATTATGTCTTGTTTATAATTCAATTAATGGCGTTTTAATCTATAATGTAATGACCGCTGTGTTCCGGCGATTTTGGTTCAATATGCTTGAATATCTCAAAGAAACGTCGATTGGAATCTGTGACATTTGGGATTTTGGCGTTTCTAAGATGAACGGTGTATAGGAAAATATGGCGTTTTGGGTTTGGTGTGGTTATTAGAAGGTCTGAGAGGTTGTTTATATAGAAAGTTTTTGGCGCGTATTTTAGGTGCGATTTTATTATAATAAATGCTAGTAATTAAGTTCTACCGTTTCAGTTACTGTTTGTTCAGCTTTATCGGTTAAAAACAAAGTTTGGCATTTTATATCTAATGGCGTTTAGATTATGATGATGTGTGCTATGTAGGTTAAGGCGGGAATTTAACGGCGTTTTATTCATGAGTTTGGCATTTTGTGTAGAGAAGTCAAAAGACTTTTTTACCCTTAATGAAGCGCGTCCACTTAATAAAAGTGATGTTATTTACGAAAACGCCACCGAGTCCATAGATTGTTTTGATCTGACGATCCATAACCGTTCTCTCCGTTCTCACACTTTTCACCGTTTTCTCTAAATCCTGAAAATATATGTATATATATATATAGGGAGCCACTATAATAGGAACCACCCCCAGTTGTAAGAACCACGAGAACCACTCTCAACCAATTAGATTCTGCCACTCAAAAGGGTAGTTTAGTCATTTTACCACCAAATGTCTTTTCTCTACTTCTCTCCTCATTTATAATAGTCAGACTCTCTCTCCACCTTTTTAAACCATCTCCTCCAGATCTTCATCTCCAAAAATTCAAACCCCTCACTCCTTATCTCCCTTCAATCTCTCTGCATCCAAATAACCACCACCATATCCACTACTCATAAGCCCCAAACCCTAAAATCA
>JARYGA010038269.1:0-41263 GCA_030545235.1 Helianthus tuberosus | reverse complement strand
TCGCGAGGACACTAGTGTGTGCTTCCATGAAACAATAAGGATGGAGAGTTCCCACTTAAATACCCCTTTAAGTTCCATCTCTCATCCGATGTGGGACAATGTGCTACTTTCCCTTTTGTTTCAGCATTGAATGTTCCAAACACCCAACTTTGAGCATCGATATCTCATTCATCTTAGCTCCGTTTTGGACGTGGTTTAGTTCGTTGCGAAGCTCTTCCAACATAGAACACAAACCCACAAATAAATATATAAAACCCGCTCATTTTATTATATTTATTTCTAGTCCAAAATAGGAAAAAATCATTTTCCTATATTTGTGAAAAATGCTATTTTCACCTATTTTTCTAACAAAACTTATCAACTTTAAACATAAAGGACACCGTCTGAAAAAAAAAGGTATAAAGATAAAGGACAATTTTTGAAATCCACTTTTAATAAAAAATGCTGTTAAAAATTTTAATTTAGGTTGTTACCCATACTTTAACTTGTTATTTAAATTAATAAAAAAATGCTGTTAAAAATTTAATTAATAAAAAAAAACGCCGGCAATTTACTCTTAGAAAAATGAATGATTCATTATTTTACCGTAATATATTAATCCAAATAAGGATAATGTGTTGCGAGAGTTAATGAGCTCTAATATGAAATAAGATGGTAAATTCTAATTAAAATAAATAATAAGATGCAACTCAATTTCATATATTTAAATTTTAAAGTTATATAACTTAATAATTACCGATAATTTATACTTATCTAATTAATTTAAATATTATTTTGTAGCTATAAGTTTATCTAATTGGCTAATTGCTATATACCTAATCTAAACATTTCAATGATATTTTTAGAACTAATAAATTATGACCACTGTTATTTAAATAAAACTTGGGTTCACGTCGTGAGAAAGTCGATGATACAATTTGTCTTCTAATCGATGGTTCAAATGCTTTCATATTTATAAACTTGACAAACATCACAAGTTTTGATCATATATAAAACAAAATTTTGTTCGGATATCAGCAAAGTGTCTTAAAATATCGTTTTATAATTGTTAAATCTTCGTTATTAACTATTTGATATTTTATTTACTTAACCCGTGTAATACACGGGGTTATAACCTAGTATAAATTAATAAAAAAAATGATGTTAAAAAATTAATTAATTAAAAAAAAACGCCGCGTCAGCGGGGAACATCATATGGAATTTTGTTGCGTCAACATGTGAATATTTAACTTATCAAGACCGGATACTTGCCAGGATGTAAAGCCCCTTGAACTTTTATTGAATATATTAATAAAAATATTTAATAAATAGATATTAAATTTATTCTTAATTCCTTGTACTAATCTAATCAACTTAAGATATATTTATATTGATGCGATTGCCGATAAAAAATAGCACATTCCACCGGTCGATATTCTCCTATATATTAAAACATGAAGTAAATGAACACTAAATTGTATTGTAATATAATATAATAAAATATTAAATATAGTTTTTTATGGTTTTATTATTTTCACAGGGTGGAGATACAATAGGAAGTTAATTTGGCTAGGAAGGCTAGGAAGTGATCTTGACCATCCATTTACTTAATCAAGGGCTAAGATTAAATCAGGGAAATTGAAAAGAAGAAAAGAGGCGCGTGAGTTTGTTTAGGGGCATTCTAGTCAATTCAAGCCAATAGTTTCTCTCTCCTCCAATTTCCCCCCATTTTTTAAACGTTAATAACTCTTTCATACGACATTATTTTTTTTATAAAAATTGCACCAAAAAATCGAGCGTTTTTTATCTTTAAAACGAGTATACTATTGCTATATTTAAAAAAAAAAAATAAAACCCAGTTGCGTAAAACGCAATAGAAAAACCCCAAGTTACGTAAAACGCAATGAAAAAAAAACCAAAAAAATGACATTTTTCTAAAACGCAATGCACAAAAAACACAAATAAATGACTTATTTGTAAAACGCAATGGCCAGAAAACACAAAGAAATGTCTTATTTCTAAAACGCAATAGCCTAAAAACTCAAAAGAAAATGTACTTTATAAAACGCAATGGACTAAAAACCCATAAAAATGTGCTTTACCTAAAACGCAATGCACAAAAAACACAAAAAAAATGTCTTATTTGTAAAACGCAATGCCAGAAAACACTTAAAAATTACTCATTCTAAAACGCAATGGACAGAAAACACCTAAAAATGTGTTTTACCTAAAACGCAATGACTAAAAACACTTAAAAATGTGTTTTTTTTTTCTAAAACGCAATAGCTAGAAAACACATAAAACTCTCTTATTTCTAAAACGCAATGGACACATAAAACTGTCTGGAACTGTCTGTGACTGTGAACTGTCTGAATTGTCTACGAATTACTGTCTTCGAAATGAGCCAATTTCTGGAAAATTAATTTTTCTGATACATTTTTATTACAACAATTTAATCAGAATTTTTTTTTTCCGAGCTGACCTTTTTTGGGCAGCTCAACCCAAGCCAGGGGCTCTGCCCCTTGGACCCCGCCAGGGGCTGCCGCCCCTGGGACCCCGCTACCGGGGGCGTTGCCCCCGGACCCTCGCCAAGATCGTAAAACGCAATGACTAAATCAAAAACCCAGATCGTAAAAATGAAATTAAAGAATTTTTTACCTGGATCGAAGTGATTTCTTCAACAATTGACGAATTTTGAATGATTGAAACACTTATCAGCGCTCGAATCGAACGGATCGAGTGATTATCTTCAAAATCACCGAAAAAACGAGATTTTGTATGAAATTAAACTGGGTTTTCTTCAAAAAAGCTGAAGAAAACGTTGATCGGGTGTTTGAATCATTGATTGGTGATGAAAATCGCACTATAATGTAGTGATTATTGAGATAGAAAGTGAAGAAATGGTTGAAGATGGTGGGTTTTGAAAATGGTGGGTTTTGAAGTTACTGGGTTTTGAAAAGGAAGAAGAAAGGGTTGGATTGACTAAAATACTCTTTTTCTTTATTTTAAATGTTGCCACATGTCATCCTCTTATTGCTTCCTATCCTTCCTAGCGAAATTAATCTTCCTATTTGATCTTTTCCCTATTTTCACATTATGATAATTGTTATCTTCTTTACTTTTTAAGTTTGATAAGCTCGTTGTTAACCGGTACTTGTTTCGAAAATACCGGTTTGTTATTGATAGATGAAGGTAAAAAACAGCACCAGCCTGGTACATAAAACGCCAAAAGTCGGTACCGGATTGAGTTTGATAATCTTTTAGTTTGATAAATTTGGTACTACTACCCAGTTCCGTTTGCTCATCCTTGATCACGGGTACCGTACGAACAACAACGGTATCGTACAACTTTTTTTTAGTTTCAGGGGTAGGGTTGAGCCCGGTACCAACTGATACCGAATCGGTATTGGTACCGAAAATACCGGTTACGGTATCGGTATATGAAGTTAAAAACCGGCAGCAAACCAGTACCAGGAACGCCAAACGTCAGTACTGAACTGGTACTTAGGATCTTTCGGTTCAGGAAATTCGATACCGGTACCCATTACTATTTGCTCATCTCTGACTACGGGTTTCTACCGAACAACAACATTACCATACAACTTTTTTAGTTGATTTTCTTTCAGTTATTTTTTAGTGTTTTTTTCTACATTTTCTTTTTATTACTCTCAGCGATTCCGTGTGCAACACGCTCGTAGTGATTTCAAACATATACAAACACAGACTAAATAACAAAACAAGCTCGCCGCAACGTGGCGACCGTTTTTATAACTAGTTGATTAAAGAAAAAAATGCAAAAAGTTCCTCAAGTTTAGTTCACTCTCATCCAAAAGATAAACTGGGTCAGAATTTTCTGTTAACATTTTTTTTATCGTGTTTCTTATTTTAATTAAGATAATTTATGAGATAAAAAGACAATTCTACCCTTCATAAAAAGATAATTTATGATACATCATACCGACCCTCTGAGCCTCACCCCAAGACCAAAAACAACAAATCAGAAGATAAGCTTGGTGTTAACCGGTACTTGTATCGAAAATACCGGTTCGTTATCGATAGATGAAGGTAAAAAACAGCACCAGCCTGGTACATAAAACGCCAAAAGTCGGTACCGAATTGAGTTTGATAATCTTTTAGTTTGATAAATTTGGTACTACTACCCAGTACCGTTTGCTCATCCCTGATCACGGGTACCGTACCAACAACAACGGTATCGTACAACTTTTTTTTTAGTTTCAGGGGTAGGGATGAGCTCGGTACCAACTGATACCGAATCGGTATTGGTACCGAAAATACCGGTTGCGGTATCGGTATATGAAGGTAAAAACCGGTACCAGGAACCCTAAACGTCAGTACCGAATTGGTACTTAGGATCTTTCGGTTCAGGAAATTCGATACCGGTACCCATTACTATTTGCTCATCTCTGACTACGGGTTTCTACCGAACAACAACATTACCATACAACTTTTTTAGTTGATTTTCTTTCGGTTATTTTTTAGTGTTTTTTTCTACATTTTCTTTTTATTCCTCTCAGCGATTCCGTGTGCAACACGCTCGTAGTGATTTCAAACATATACAAACACAGACTAAATAACAAAACAAGCTCGCCGCAACGTGGCGACGGTTTTTATAACTAGTTTCTTTAATTATTATAATAACAAACATTATCTATGTATATTAATTCTTAACATTTTAGTACTCTGTTTTGTCTTTTTTGGGTTTTATATTTTTTTCATATAAAGCTTAAAAGAGTTTAGTTGTTTTTACTAAAAAATTAATCTTGGATTTCTTCGTTGTTTGGTTGCTACTTAGCACAGTGTTTGCTGATCACATTTGGTCTCTCAGGTTGTTTTTACCCCCCTCGACTTTCTAATACGTGTCAATATAAATTTGACTTTGTCAATGCTTTACGTTACATTACGTTACGTGAGTCACTTAGTGTTAAAAATCCGTGCTTTTGTTTACGTCGTTTTCGGTTTTGGTCATCATTCGGTTGCTACATAACACGGTTTTACTCAACCACCCTACAACGATGGTGGCATGGTTTTGCGGCCCTGCCCCGCAAAGGGGGGGGGGGGCTTAAGACTAGTTATTATTAGGTTGTATCATATGGGATAAAGCCCTTAAAGTCCCAAGGGCTTTATCGCGCCACATAAATGAGGGGCTTTATCAAGCATTTATACGGTGTAGGATAACGCACTCTTTGAAACAATAAAAAAAGCAAAAAAGAAATCATAAAAGAAATAATTTTGATTAGTGGGAATCATTGGGCCCCGCATATTGTCTCCTTTGACGTTCATTTTTGTGTTGGCTAATCCCCCAAAGTAGGGATAAGCTCGGTACCGGTACCGAAAATCCCCTAAAGTAGGTACCGGTATTTGAGGTAAAAACCGGTAAATACCGGTACCGAACCGGTTCTGAAAATGGCAAAAGTTGGTACCGAAAATGTACCTGGTTCGGTAAATTTGTTACCGGTACCGGGTACCATTTACTCATCCCTACCCCAAAGCGCCCCCACCCTATAGCGCTCACGGGACAGTGTAAGGGTGATGTAAGGAGGGGCGCCAATCCACACCACATTAGTCTTATTATTATTGAATCTTACAATTTAATTAATTTTAAAAGTAATATACTTGACTTAATCATAATATCTATCTATACTTTCTATAAAAGGAGAAATCCGAGTGACATAAGAAAAACTGATGTGTCAGCCAGAGAGGCTGTCCAACAAGGCTTTTCTTATGTCATTACTGCATCATAGACCGAAATATATAAATCACTTTAAAATACATTTAATTTCAAAGCACTGTCGTCTATTCAAATGTTAAAGGTCTGGCCCACATTCAAAAGGGCTAACCACTGCCCATCTACAAGAAATTATAACTTAGCAGATGGTTCCTTTGGCAAACGTATGCCTTAGCAGTTGTTTTGAAATTGCGGGTAATTTCAAATTCAAAATGCATGGGGATATGTAACTTGCAATTAATGCATGTCACTCACTCACTTTTGTCAGTCATCTTCTTATATAAACTGATTTATATTCTCATTTCACTCTTCATATTAGAAACCACATTTCTAACCACATTTCTAATGTATCTCTCCCTCAAATCTCTTCTTCTCAATACTCGACATTTGTTCATAAAGGATAAGAGAAAACGGAAGCTCTCTCTGACCCAATTTCAGAACAAATTTTGGGGATATGTGGTTTGCCTTGATGATGGTAATGTGATATATATGATTATGTTTGTTTTAGTTTTTGATTTTTACTAAAGTTTTTTTATCTGAGTTATTATGACTAAATTTGTGAATGATCTGAGTAGATGATAATGATGATTGTTCTACGGTTGTTTCCAGCATCATTGTTCCAACATCGTTTAAAGTATGTTTTTTTGCTAATCTAATTTTGAAATTTGAATTTTTATTTTTGAAGTGATATACTCTAATTCTCGCTTTATATTTCAGTCTAATCACAGTTGTTTGAAATTCGTACAATCATCTGCGGGTTATTTTAGGTTTGTATTAAAAGAAGCATAAAGTTAAATTAAACAAAAAGAAAGATTATTAAATGTATATTTAAAATAATTTAGGCTTATGACTAAATGATGATTACATTTGACTTGGGCAGATGATGATGATGTAGAACCCTCAGTAGTTCCTACTAAACGCAAGAAAGGATCTGCTACTGCTGTAAGATAAGATTTTATTTTACTAGAGATTTGTTCTTTCCTGCCTTTTTTGTATTAAAAGCAGCATAAAGTCTGGTTTAAAGTAGCTCTTTTTGAAGCAAGTTGAGGATTAAGTATATGAGGATAGGGCTACTCTTCAACAGCTGAAGAAGTGTTTTCATGTACTGCATCTTGGTCTGTTCACGAGATACCAGGTTTCCAGAAACCTGATGGTGATTAAAATATGTAACAGCGATGAGGATCACTTCAATGTAAATTGCACAAACAACACAAAGATTTATACGGGGAAAAAGCCCTTGATCAAGAGTTGATCTCCGGCACAAAAAACCCCGGGTGATGGAAACTACCGATCACCAAGCTCAAATAAATGAATGAATGTTTACCACTTTGGATAGTAACGAGCTAGGTACAAGGATCACTACGGTGGAATGTGTAAAAAGTTTGTGAATTCGCTAAGTGTTTGAATGAGAGCTTGAATGAGAGCTTGTACGAGTGTGTGTAACTGCCAAAAATGACAAAGTGTGTTCTACTAGCTCGTTACTCCATTTTTAAAATAGAAAAAACCACCTAAACTAACTATCCGACTTTCGTGCCAAGCCTCCACGTTCTCCATAACGTCTATTTTCGGTCAAGCACGTGCAGAATAGTTCAGGAATATTCTCCAGGAATGTCGCTTAGACTTGGTCAAGCTCAATGTACCTGCGAAATACTACAAAACATAAGTAAACAATCGTCAGTACGAGGATCCTTAAAGTGATCCATGATCCTGATCCTGAAGTTCTTCTGAGGATCACCACCTGTCACAGAAGTAAGGATCACTAGTTAGGATAACGAATAAGGATCACTAATTGTTAGAAAATCCTCCCCTAACAATTGCCCCCAAAATATAAGGAGTGAAATTGTAAAATTAGCGAGTTATGTTTTCTTGATCTTATCCGTAACAAACTAACGGATATATAGCCGTTAAAATAGAACTAGCCGTTGCGATGATGATGTCATGGAAGTGACAATCCTGCAGAATCATAATTATAAATAGAGATATAGATAGGATCATCATGCATTCAAATTCGAAAGAGACTCCCTTTAAATTCTCAGTCGACGAGCAACCAGGTAATTCTTTCTCCTCTTTCTCCCTTCTTACTCTGTTTCTCTACCTTTATCTCTGTCAATATGAAAATGTTGCTTCGAAGTTCACCGGGCAAGGATCACCCAAAGAACAGTCCTCCGAAAAGCCAGGGGATCATTGAAGATTCCATTAAAGAACGCTGCTGCTTCAATGATGCTCAGATAGATAGGATTCGCTATTGTTTTCCGGCGAACACCGAATTCAGGCCTTTTGACCCCAATGCCTTGAGCGATCATATCTCCGATAAGTGGGTTGCTTTCCCCATCACTCCTTTCACCATAGGCTATACATATCCTTTTCCATCATTCACCCAATCTTTCTTTTCCCTAACCGGCATCTCTTATATCCAAGCCATGCCGATGATTTGGAGGGTTTTGCACACCCTTGAAAGGATCATCGATCAAGAGGGAATAGATCTAGGAATGGCAGAGCTGGGAGAACTGTATGATCTTACCACCTTTGGCTCTCACCGTTATTTGTTCAAACGTAAACCTGGTGAAGAACACCCGATCTTCAAAGCCACCAAGAATGATGCTAATTGGAAACGACGCTTCTTTTTTATCAAGAGAGATTCCATCCAGGATGGAAAGGATCTTCCTAAAAAATGGGCTACCCATGGTAGGATGGAGGATCCTGAGAAGGATCACCAGGAACTTCCTTTTGATGTAAGGATAACTGACATTTTTGCTTTCTTGTTATACAGCTATCACCGTTTCGCACCTCAAACTGTCCCCTGCTGCTAAGGAAAGGCTCCTCGCTTTCAAGAGACTTGATCCTGAGACAAGAACTTTCAAGACAACAACTCAAGATTCGCAGGAGGTATCCTCGGGCTCTGTCACAATGTCAAGTAAGTATCCTTGTTTAAAATTTAGATATATAATGAAATATGAACTAGGAAAAGATACTTATCTTGCTTTAATTGTATAGGTGCTGGAAAATCTGCCAAGCCTGTATCCCAATTCAACACAGCTGACCTTGATGTCGTACGGCCCAGAAGGAAGAGATCCACCAGCAGTCCTAGCATTTCCATTCCAAAGGCACCCACTAAAGGAAAGGGTGTCAAGAAGAGGAAAACTTCTGATGCTGAGGATCTTTAGGGTCTACCACTGATCCGCCACCAGTTCCTTGAATACTTCAATGAAGTAAGGATCCTTTATTCTGCCTATGTATCCTACTCGCATAAGGATCACTTGGTCTTGAACTGCTTTTATCCTTTTCTTTTGCAGAAATTTGCTGAGATTGAGGATTATGTGGGCCACGTTGAGGATCTAGATAAAAAGATTGCCGACCTCCAACAGGTTGCTGTGCTCAAGGATCTTGCACTTGCTGATGCTCGGAAGGAACTCCTAGATGAGAAGACTAAGACAGCCAAACTTCTGATCAACCTTGATTATGAAAAGCATGAACTTATGGAAAATGCTAAGGTCTCTGCCACCATTACGATGTACCAGACAAAATTGAAGATGGCCCAGGAAGCTCAAGATCCTATAAAAACAGCTGGGATGTTGAGGGTTGGAAGGAAAGGTTGGCTGATCTTGAGGATGATGAAGAGGAGGCTACTGAGGTTTTGGCGATTGAAGCAAGTGGCAGTGGGAAGGATCAGGTGAAGGATACCACAGCTGGAGGAGAAGAGGATGCAGCAAAGGTGTAGGCTGCACAATTGGGCGATGATGGATATATGTGCCAAGGCCGGAGCCCAATTTTTTTTTTAGTTTGATGGTTGTGATGTTTAAAACAATTTCATGGTTTGTACTCTGAACAATAGGTTTTAGGATTAAGGATCATGTATGATCCTTTGGACAATAGGCAGGATTGCAATTGGTGGAGGGATCCTCTGTTTGGGGGATGAAGCCATTGTGATCCTGTCGCCTTTATATTCCTGCACTACTTTTGAACTCATTATCATGGACACCCTTTACCTACCCCAGCGGACGGGCCACGTTTTGCTGGTAGATGCTCGGGTAGGTAATTTTGACAACCTTTAAAGGGTTAGCCTTATGTTAATAAATAAAAACTTAACCTTTTGTCGCTTATCATGTGTTGTTATCCTTTTTAACATGTTACTTTCCAACTGTTGTGATGTTCACTCTGTTTATACTTATCAAGCCTTGAAAGATTAGAAAAGATATCCAAAAAGTTTAGGATATGAACAAGGATCACATATCCCATAAGCGATAGGTTTTAACAAGTGATATGATTTAAGAAATACAAGTTCAGTTGTCAAGTATAAGGGTTATTTAAAAGAGTAATGAATAAAATCAAAAGAGTTAAGGATCATACCTGAGGATCCAAGTTAGAATCCTAACCATAATAAGGATAACTATAAGATAAACCTTAGAGTGAAATAAGGATCAAGGATCCCTAGCTGCCTATCTTCAATGACCTGAAATAGAGCATAACTTGGGACTAAGCCAATATAAGAAAAGAGTTAGCAACTGGGGACAAGCCCAAGGATAACTGGGGACAAGCCCAAGGATAACTGGGGACAAGCCCAAGGATCGTGTGTAAACTGGAGTATGGCCCTAACTGGCGACTATCCAAACTTAGTGACATGAAGATGCCAAAACCTTAGCTAACGTGAAAACGTTAGAAACCTTAGCTAACGTGAAAACGTTAGAAACCTTATGAACGGATGTATGGTACGTCTACCATTATACGTAGGATCCTAAGCATAGCCAGAACAATGGAATTATCAGCCCCTAAACGAGTACTGGTCCCAAAGCCTTGAACTATACCAGGATCATCGTGCGCTACAGGCGGAATCTGGGGACAAGCCCGAATAACTGGGGTTAAACCCAAAAGACGGATTGCTTCTGTGGATAACCAATGTTGTGCTAAAGATACCTGAACTTTCAAAACTTGAACTCACATGAGAGATGGATAAAGGATACATGATCCTTATCCTTTTATGAGAAAATAAAGAAATGAAATAGTTCAAGATTAGGATATTACCTGAGTAAGGATCACCGATACTTTGAGGATCCTTTAAGGATATCCCTATCGTGAGGATCACCTATGCCATAAGGATCCTGCTTACATGAAATATTTCTTCAAGTGGACAGCATTCCAAGCTCTTGGTAGCAAATCACCTTCCATGGTTAGCAATCTATATGCCCCCTTTCCTGCTTCAGCTTCAATCAAATAAGGGCCTTCCCATTTTGGAGCCAATTTTCCATCAGCAGGATTGGTGGTATTCTGAAATGCTTTCCTTAACACCATATCTCCAACTTGAAACCTCCTGATCCTGACATTTTTGTTGTAAGCACCAGCCATTCTTTGCTGATAACTAGCCATCCTTATTCTAGCCATATCCCTGATTTCTTCAATAGTATCCAGGTCTTGAGCCAAGTTTTCATTATTTTCCTCAGGATCACGAATACTTGTTCTAGCAGTTGGAACCACCATTTCTGTTGGGATCACTGATTCTGCCCCAAACACCAAAGAGAATGGTGTTTGACCAGTAGCATTCTTAGGGGTTGTCCTGTCAGCCCAGAGCACATAGGGTAGTTCTTCTGCCCATTTCCCTTTCTTGGATCCAAGCTTCTTCTTCAAATTGTTGATGATGATCTTGTTGGATGATTCTGCCTGGCCATTAGCTTGTGGGTGGACTGGTGTTGAAGTTATCATCTTAATCCCCCAGCTGTCACAAAAGTTAGTGGTTCTGCCTCCAATAAATTGGGAACCATTATCACATATAATCTCGGAAGGAATTCCAAATCTAGTTATAATATTTCTTTTAATGAAGGATATAACTTCCTTTTCTCTGACTTGGGCAAAAGCTTCAGCCTCTATCCACTTGGAGAAGTAATCAGTCATAGCTAACATGAATACTTTCCCACCAGGTGCCTTAGGGAGCTTTCCAACTATATCCATACCCCATCTCATGAATGGCCAAGAGGAGGATATAGGATGCAATAATTCAGCTGGTTGATGAAGGATATTGCTGTGTCTCTGGCAAGGATCACATCTTCTGGCATACTCCACAGCATCTTTCTTCATGGTTGGCCAGTAGTATCCTGTCCTCAGGATCCTTGAGAATAAAGCCCTGCCCCCAGTGTGGTTTCCACAATCTCCTTCATGGAAGTCTTTTAAAACTTCTTGAACTTCAGGATCCTCAATGCATCTCAAGTATGGTCCTGCAAGAGATCGTCTATACAACATATTATTTATAATTGTGAATTGAGATACCTTAGATTTGAAAGCCCTAGGGTTTTCTCCTGTAGGAATCTCTCCATGTTGTAAGTATCTCATAATTGGTGAGATCCATGATCCTTGGTCTCTTCTAGCTGCTGGACTTCTAGCTCAGCTTCTTCTTGTAAATCACTACTGAAATCAGCCACAAAGTCAGCTAATGCTTGGGATTTGATGGCTGTCCTAGGCTCATATCTTATATCATATGCACTTAATTTCACTGCCCACTTAGCCATCCTTCCTGACATCTCTGGTTTCCTGAGGACATTCTTAATTGGAAAATTAGTTTTAACAATGATAACATGAGTTTCAAAATAATGTCTTAACTTGGTAGATGCCATTATTAATGCAAGAATAAGTTTTTCAAAGTGTGAATACCTGGATTCGGCATCAAGTAAACTTTTACTTACATAATAGACGGGATGTTGTGTACCTTCATGATCCTTAACAAGGACCGCACTTACTGCTTTTGAGGATACTGCAAGATACAAAGATAGCACATTGCCTTTTTCTGGCTTCATCAAGGATGGGGCTGAGGATAAGTAATCTTTGAGGGCTCTCAAAGCATTTTCGTGCTTTTCGGTCCACTCAAATTTCTTGTTCTTCCTTAGGATATCATAGAATTCTTTGCACTTCTCCGAGGATTTGGATATAAATCTGTTCAAAGCTGCTATCCTGCCTGTTAGCCTTTGAACATCCTTAGCATTGGCCGGAGATTTGATGTTCACTATTGCTTTGATTTGTTCCGGGCTAGCTTCAATGCCTCTCTTAGTCACCATGTATCCTAAGAATTTACCTGCTTTAACACCAAAATGACATTTTGAAGGGTTAAGCTTCATATTATATTTGTCAAGGATATCAAATGCTTCCTCCAAATCCTTTAGATGATCCTCAGCTCTTATGGATTTTACCACCATATCATCTATATAAACCTCCATAGTTTGTTCGATCTGATTCTTGAACATCATATTCACCAGCCTTTGGTACGTTGCACCTGCATTTCTCAATCCGAACGGCATAGCAATATAGCAATATATACCAGTTGGAGTCATGAAGGCTGTATCCTCTTGGTCGGATGGTTCCATTTGGATTTGTTGAAATCCAGATGAAGCATCCATAAAAGTTAACAGTTCATGACCCGCAGTTGCATCCACCATGGAGTCAATGTGGGGTAAAGGGAAAGGATCCTTGGGACATGCCTTATTTAAGTCGGTAAAATCGACACATACCCTCCACTTTCCGTTTTTCTTTTGGACAACAACCACATTGGCCAACCATCTTGGATACTTGACCTCTCTAATCATACCTGCCCGGAGCAATTTTTCTACCTCTTCCTGGATAATGGCGTTCCTTTCCGGCGCAAACTTCCTTCTCCTTTGGTGGATTGGTCTGAAAGATCTGTCGATGCCGAGTTTATGGGTGATAACATCTTTGGATATACCAGTCATGTCTTCGTGTTTCCATGCAAAGGTAGTCTTTCTCCTTTTGAGGAAGGATATGAGGTCTTCTTTCATTTCGCCAAGGATCCCTGATCCGATATAGATCTTGGATTCAGGATCATCGGGATCCATGAGGATTTCTTCCACATCCTGCTCTCTGGCCTCCAAGACATTCCTTGGAGGATACCTTGATTGCTATTGCTCCCTTGACTTCGAAGCTGGTTTCATCGATGAAGTATAACAATTCTTAGCCTCCTGCTGATCACTATCAATCTTTACTATTCCCCAAGGACTAGGGAGCTTCACACATTGATGGTAAGTAGACGGGACTGCTTTCATATCGTGTATCCAGGGCCTGCCAAGGATAACATTACAACAAGATAAACAGTCAATAACACAAAATTTTTGATAAGAGTGTAAGCCTTCAATATATATTGGGAGTTTAATGTCCCCCAGGGTGTTCTTAGTTTCGCCACTAAATCCCACGAGCACGGAGGATCTTGGTATGATCTCTGATTCAGGGATACCCATCTTCTTTAGAACATCAAGCTGGATAATGTTCACTGAACTTCCTCCGTCTATAAGGATCCTGCGGACAAAATGGTTAGATATGAAAAGAGTAATAACTAAACCATCGTGATGAGGATCCTGGATATCAACACGATCCTCTTCGTCGAAGGTTATGACTTTTCCTTCGGAGACACTTGATGTTCGAACTGGTCTTTCTCCATTTTCCATTTTAGTTTCCTTTGCATGCCTTTTAGCTGCTGAGAAGGATGTGCCACAAATGTCGGATCCTCCAGAAATAAAGTTTATCACTTGTGCATCTGCGGGAGGAGCTGGAGCCTTCTCAGGGATCCTTTCAGGATCCTAAGTCCTTGACTTTTTTCTTCCCAACAACTCTTTTAGGTGCCCTTTGCTCAACAAATATCCAATTTCCTTTCTTAATGCAATGCATTCTTCTGTGAGGTGCCCAAAATCTTCATGATATGCACACCACTTTGATTTATCCTTAGTTGCAGCCGGCCTATCATTCTTTCTCGGCCATCTAGCTTTATCACCTAGGTTCTGCATAGCAAGGATTAATTCATTGTTATCAACACTAAAGCAATATTCAGAAATTGGAGGATAATCTTCGTCATCCTCTTCTTGATCAATAGAGTGCACGTTCTGGTTATCAGATCTGTTGTAGGATCTGAACTTGTTGTTCTTGAATGAGGATCCTTGCTTATCCTGCTTTGAGGATCCTGTTATCCTCTCCTGGATCCTCTTGTCATCCTCTAGCCGAATGTACCTAAGGGCCCGGGTTCTTACCTCATCTAGGTTCCTGCATGGTGTCATAACGAGATCATCATAAAATAACGAGTCCCTAAGCAATCCCATTTTGAAGGCTTCAACAGCCGTGGCTATATCTAAGTTAGGAATGTCTAAGGATTCTTTACTGAATTTGGTAATGTAATCCCTTAATGATTCATTATGACCCTGGGTTATCCTATATAAATCACTAGTTAATCGTTCAAATTTTCTACTACAAGAAAACTGATTATTAAACAAGTTAACTAGGTTGGCAAATGAGGTAATAGAATAGGGAGGAAGACTTAGCAGCCATTTGAGAGCTGATCCAGTAAGAGTGGATCCGAATCCTTTGCATAGGCATGCTTCCTTTAACCTTTCTGGGATTGGATTGATCTCCATCCTCTCCCTGTATTGTGCTATGTGTTCTTCAGGATCTGTTGAGCCATCATACAGCTTCATTGTAGGCACATGGAACCTCTTGGGTATCTCAGCATCACAGATTGGTGGTGCAAAACGAGATATCTTGTGGCTCCCATCAGCAATCTCCGGAATAGGTTTGACTACTCCCGGAACACTCGAGATCATATCCTTTAGCTTTTGCAATTCTCTGGCCATGGCATGATTGATACCTGGATCCTGCATAAGACCATGGTTAGTAGCATGAGAATTATTAAAAGTGTTACCTCCCATTGGATTCAAGTTAGGAAGAATGGATGTTAATCCATATTGTTGAGACTCTGGAATGATTGAGGGACCAGTAGAGGCATTGGTCTGCATTGGAATAAAATCTCCTTGATGGACATCTGAACTTCCTGTTTGCAAACTCCTCAAGGATCCTGGCATCTGGAAGGATCCCTGAAACTGGGATGATCCTGGAACAAAGGAGGATCCTTGAACCTGGGATGATCCTGGGACGAAGGAGGATCCTTGAACCTGGGATGATCCTGGAACGAAGGAGGATCCTTGAACCTGGGATGATCCTGGAACGAAGGAGGATCCTTGAAACTGCTGCATTCCTGAATATCCTCCTGTACTCGTGAGGGATCCCATATGCCGAGGATAGGATCCCGCTGGCTGAAAATATGAGCCTGCTGCCTGGGTGATTGCTGTTGTTCCGTAGTGCACTCCTTTTGGTCCACCCACATATTGAATGTCTGGAACCACTGATGACTGAGAAGTAATCACCGGAGTATCAAAATTCAACGATCTGGGCATCAGTGGGGAATGATCCTCTGCCGTTTTCTTCTGTTTCTTAATTTCGTCAATCTCCCGGAGGATCCTTTCGTTGGTTTTATCCTGCTCTTGTGCATGATTCCTCATCTGCAAAATCAAGGCATAGAGATTATTAGTAGTAGGATTAGTTGAAACAGAAGAAGCAGGTGGTTTTGAGAAAATGGGAGTCGGTTTCTTCGCAGCATTCTCAGTATTCTTCTGGGATCCAGAAGGTGGTGGAGGCAAAGGAGGAACGCCTTGTGAAGAAGTGAATGAGGGCATCAAGTTTGAAGCATTCTTCGATGAGGAAGCCATCTGCTTGGTTGTAGTGAACCGAATTAAGCACAGAAATGCGTATTTTCTTAAGGACGAAGCACCAATTGCCCCACGGTGGGCGCCAAACTGTTTTGGTCAGAAATCTGAAGAGGATATTGCAACCAAACTCTTTGTTTAGGGGAATGATGCTTAAAATATGTAACAGCGATGAGGATCACTTCAATGTAAATTGCACAAACAACACAAAGATTTATACGGGGAAAAAGCCCTTGATCAAGAGTTGATCTCCGGCACAAAAAACCCCGGGTGATGGAAACTACCGATCACCAAGCTCAAATAAATGAATGAATGTTTACAACTTTGAATAGTAACGAGCTTGGTACAAGGATCACTACGGTGGAATGTGTAAAAAGTGTGTGAATTCGCTAAGTGTTTGAATGAGAGCTTGTACGAGTGTGTGTAACTGCCAAAAATGACAAAGTGTGTTCTACTAGCTCGTTACTCCATTTTTAAAATAGAAAAAACCACCTAAACTAACTATCCGACTTTCGTGCCAAGCCTCCACGTTCTCCATAACGTCTATTTTCGGTCAAGCACGTGTAGAATAGTTCAGGAATATTCTCCAGGAATGTCGCTTAGACTTGGTCAAGCTCAATGTACCTGCGAAATACTACAAAACATAAGTAAACAATCGTCAGTACGAGGATCCTTAAAGTGATCCATGATCCTGATCCTGAAGTTCTTCTGAGGATCACCACCTGTCACAGAAGTAAGGATCACTAGTTAGGATAACGAATAAGGATCACTAATTGTTAGAAAATCCTCCCCTAACAGACTTGATGTTCACTATAGCTTTGATTTGTTCTGGACTGGCTTCAATGCCTCTCTTTGTCACCATATATCCTAAGAATTTACCTGCTTTAACACCAAAGTGACATTTTGAAGGATTAAGTTTCATGTTATATTTGTCAAGGATATTGAATGCTTCCTCCAAGTCCCTTAGGTGATCCTCAGCCTTTTTGGATTTTACCACCATATCGTCTATGTAAACCTCCATAGTTTGTCCAATCTGATCCTTGAACATCATATTCACTAGCCTTTGATAAGTTGCACCTGCATTTCTTAGTCCAAATGGCATAGCAATATAACAGTATATACCAGTTGGGGTCATGAAGGCTGTATCCTCTTGATCGGATGGTTCCATCTGAATTTGTTGAAATCCAGATGAAGCATCCATAAAGGTTAACAACTCATGACCCGAGGTAGGATCCACCATGGAGTCAATGTGGGGTAATGGGAAAGGATCCTTGGGACATGCCTTGTTTAAATCTGTAAAGTCGACACATACCCTCCACTTTCCATTTTTCTTTTGAACAACAACCACATTGGCTAACCATCTTGGATACTTAACCTCTCTAATCATACCTGCTCAAAGTAGCTTATCTACCTCTTCCTGGATAATAGCATTTCTTTCAGGTGCAAACTTCCTCCTCTTTCGATGAATCGGCTTGAATGACCTGTCAATGCCAAGTTTGTGAGTAATTATATCTTTAGATATACCTGTCATATCTTCATGTTTCCAGGCAAATGTGGTTTTCCTTCTTTTGAGAAAGGATACTAGCTCCCGTTCAATATCGCTAAGGATCCCTGACCCTATGAAGATCTTGGATTCAGGATAATTAGGATCCATGAGGACTTCTTTCAAATCCTGTTCTCTTACCTCCAAGATATTTCTTGAAGGATACTTTAATTGCTATTGCTCCCTTGGTCTTGAGGCTGGTTTCATTGATGAGGTATAGCAAATCTTAGCCTCCTGTTGACCACTCTCAATTTTCACCACTCCCCAAGGACTTGGAAGCTTTACACACTGATGATAGGTGGATGGGACTGCCTTCATATCATGTATCCATGGCCTGCCAAGGATAACATTACAACACGACAAGCAATCAATAACACAAAACTTTTGATAAGAATGCAATCCTTCAATATAGATTGGGAGTTTGATGTCCCCCAATGTATTCTTTGTTTCTCCACTGACTCCCACAAGTACTGAGGATCTTGGGATAATATCAGACTCTGGGATATTCATTTTCTTAAGAACATCCAGCTGAATGATGTTCACAGAGCTTCCTCCATCTATAAGGGTCCTGCGAACAAAGTGGTTAGAAATAAACAATGTAATTACAAGACCGTCATGATGAGGATCCTGGATGTCAACACGATCATCCTCATCAAAAGTAATGACTTTATCCTGGGTGACAACGGAGGTCCGGACGGGTCTGTCTCCATTATCCATCTTGTTTTCCTTAGCGTGTCTTTTTGCTGCTGAGAAGGATGTACCACAGATGTCTGATCCACCGGATATGAAATCTATGACTTGTGCATCTGCTGGAGGAGCAGGAGCCCTTTCCGGGATCCTTTCAGGATCCTGGGTCCTTGACTTCTTTCATCCCAAGAGTTCCTTTAAATGCCCCTTGCTCAACAAGTAACCAATTTCCTTTCTAAGTGCAATACACTCTTCAGTGAGATGCCCAAAATCCTCATGATATGCACACCACTTGGATTTATCCTTTGTAGCAGCTGGTTTATCACTTTTCCTTGGCCACCTAGCTTTCTCACCTAGATTCTGCATTGCAAGGATTAGTTCATTGTTATCAACAGAAAAACAATATTCAGAAATAGGAGGATAATCCTCATCATCCTCTTCTTGTTCCACTGCGTGCACATTCTGGTTATCAGATCTGTTGTAGGACTTGGATTTGTTGTTCCTGAAGTAGGATCCTTGTTTATCCTATTTTGAGGATCTTGTCAATCTGTCCTGGATACTTTTGTCATCCTCTAGGCGGGTGAACCTAAGGGCCCTAGTCCTTACTTCATCAAGATTCCTGCAAGGTGTCATAACAAGATCATCATAGAATAATGAATCCCTAAGCAATCCCATTTTAAAGGCTTCTACAGCCGTAGCAATATCCAAATTAGGAATATCTAAGGATTCTTTACTAAACTTAGTGATATAATCTCTAAGCGATTCATTTTGACCTTGTGTTACCCTATATAAATCACTAGTTAATCGTTCAAACTTTCTACTACAAGAGAATTGACTATTGAACAAGTTAACTAAATTAGCAAATGAAGTAATAGAGTAAGGGGGAAGACTTAGCAGCCATTTAAGAGCAGATCCTGTAAGTGTGGATCCAAATCCCTTGCATAGACATGCTTCTTTTAACCTTTCAGGAATTGGATTGATCTCCATCCTCTCCCTGTACTGAGCTACATGCTCTTCTGGATCCGTTGAACCATCATATAGATTCATTGATGGTATCTGGAATCTTTTAGGTATCTCAGCATCACATAAAGGTGGTGCAAAACGAGATATCCTATGGCTACCATCCGCAATCTCAGGAATGGGTTTAACCACTCCTGGTACACTGGATATCATATCCTTTAGCTTCTGTAGCTCCCTAGCCATGGCCTGATTGATAACTGTATCCTGCATAAAGCCATGGTTAGTGTTATATAAATTATTAAAAGTGTTACCTCCCACAGGATTCGAGTTTGGAATTGCGGATTTGAATTCATCTTGTCGAGACTCTGGCATGATTGAAGGACCAGAGGAGGCTACGGTCTGCATTGGTATGAAGTCTCCTTGATGAACGTCCGAGTTCTGAGGCTGCATATTTCTCAAGGATCCTTGATTTTGAAGGAGGTTGGATCCTTGGAATTGAGATGATCCTTGAACCTGAAAGGATCCTAGGACCAGGGAGGATCCTTGAACAAGGGAGAATCCTGGGACCAGAGAGGATCCTGGGACCAAAGAGGATCCTGGGATCTGGGAGGACCCTTGGATCTGGGAGGATTCTTGGACCTGGGAGGATCCTTGGACTTGGGAGGATCCTTGGACCTGGGAGGATCCTCGTACTTGGGAGGATCCTTGGACCTGGGAGGATCCTTGTACTGCATGCGTTCCCACATATCCTCCTAACATGAAGTATCCCTGATGCTGAGAGGAGGATCCTGATGGTTGACAAGAGGATTCCTGCGGCTGGAAGTGTAACAACTGTGCTTGTAATCACTATGAACAGTTCTGTTATCAATAAAACAATGTTATTTGATCCCAATGTTTGTTTTGTTATGTTATACATTTTTCATGTTTTGACTTTTGTTCAATTCCAAACTCTACATCACTTTCTGGAGAGTTATACGCAAACTAGTGCGTAAACGTACTCAGTTTAATGCGATAAATACTCCGGAACATCAACATATACTCAACATACCTTAAATAACCTTTACATAACTTAGAAATAAGTTTTGAAGGCTTTGGTATGGCAAAAACAAGTTATTTCGCTTACAGGGACTAAATATGACAAACTGCAAAAGTATGTCAATTTGAACTGTAACGAACATTCCGGAACATGACCATAAGTTAAACACACCTTAAATATCCTTTACATAGCTTAGAAATAGGCTTTGAGGGGTTTGGTGTGCTAAAATAAACTTTTGGGACATTCAGGGACTAAAAGTGTCACAAAGTGCACAAGTTTGCATTTTCGCGCATAACTTACGTTCTGAATACATCCGGACGTCCAAAAATTTATGTAAGCATGACTATATTTTATTTTAGTGTTCGCCATAAGAAAAATCCATTCATCGCGTCATTTGGATCGTTTTTCGTGCTTATGCGCATTTCGTCGTAATTAAACGAACATCGCGTTCGTACGACCAAACGAACCATCATCCGGCATATTTTTGAGTATGTTTTGAGTTCCCTATACTTTAACTTCATTTTAGAGCCTTGAAATGAGGTTAACGGGGTTCAAACGTATCGAAAAAGGCCTTAAACACGTGCAGGGACCATTGCTGCCAAGTTTGAAACTTTCTGATTCAGATGGGGTGCTCGCGTAGCGCGACGCCTATGGGGCTACCTGTCGCGCTACGCGACTGACTATCTGGGCAGATTCAATGTTTCTAATTACAAGTTGCAACTAATTGATCCTTAACCACATGTTTTAAGTTGTGGTGTCACTAAGATAAGGAGCATATGTGGTTCCATAACATTCCGACAAGTGTACGCACGAGATTCGATCACGTTATTCAAGAAACGATCCTAACGGTTACCCGAATACTATATATACCCCATGCCTTTCATTGTTTTAAAGCACAAGAATTCTTATTTGAGAGCTCTAAGTTGAAACCATTGTTTCATACCTGAGTTCTTGGATCGGGATTAGCATTCGGGGACCCTTCGTAAGTATTCTTTCGTTCTTTTCCTTATTTTTACTGCTTTTCGAGTCAGAAAGTCAAACTTTGTTTGACTTTCAGTGTTGACCAGTAATGGTCAATGCGAAGTTCGGTTGAACTTCGCAACGTGATTGTAATCACGATGGTCATAGTCCCTTGGGACTATGCCTACTGATTACCACGTTGTCTAGGGTCGTAGGGTAGGCGATCTAATAAATCGCCTATACCTTCGAACCCGACCCAGTTTGGTCGATCATTAGGATCCGACCAAATACATTAGGTGACCATAGTGTAGGGAATAACCTTCCGAGGTTATACCTTATGGTCACGACGTTTAAGTAGTTGTATGATAGGTAGTTTATATGCCTTAGGTAAATTACCAGAATACCCTTTTCATACATAATTGGTAATTTAGCATATGTAACCTAAACTTTTGTCACGTAACTGATTATGTAACATGTTTAGGCATATAATACTTGTCATAGGACTAGTTAGGCGGTCCGAACGCGTTTCACGCGCACGATGCGTTAAAGTAGCGTAAGCTACCTAAACGGATCATAATGGGTCAATAAGACTTAGGTTAAGTTTCATTTAGCATGTAGGCTTTGTTAAACCATATCACGTGAGTTCCGACACTCATTTGGTTTACAAACCCTAATGCTACCCAGTCTTCCGAGATAGGTCCGGTTTATTAACATAGTTACCTATACTAGGTGCCGTTTGATTCCGAGATCTCTAGCATTACTTGGTGATTATCTTTAGACATCTGAGCAATCACAAGTGAGTACATAGACCCCTCTTTTACTGTTTTCCAAACTGTTTTGGGGTGGAACACATGTGCCTACTTGTTACTTTCATGCTTTCCTGTTTTCACATCATATACATGCTATGTTCGTTAGTACATTATAGTACATGATTTCATTACATCTTATGCTAGGTGTGCCCATTGTGTGCATTACTTGGTACATTGTTTTACATTACATTTTATGCTAGGTGTGCCCATTGTGTGCATTACTTAGTACATTGTTTTACATTACATTTTATGCTAGGTGTGCCCATTGTGTGCATTACTTAGTACATTGTTTTACATTACATTTCATGCTAGGTGTGCCCATTGTGTGCATTACTTAGTACATCGTTTTACATGACATTTCACGCTATGTATGTTCATTTGATTACATACTTAGTGCATTATTTTCACATGCTTACATTTTGGTATGACATTTGGTTTGTTTACATGGGACAATACATTCATTAACACCGATCATGCCGTTCGTTAGTAGGTAGTGGTACCATAGGAATTGACAACTCCCGTTCCGGACATCCCAGGGAAAGGGGACAGAAAGGAATGACCGAATTCGTTGATATAAGACAGATAGACCTTTAATTTGTTTAAAGGGTTTATCACCACAGTCGCCAGGCTTGGATGTATGCATTTTCACAATACCGCATAAATGTTCATATTGAATAGTTGCATGCATTTACACAAAACATAGCTTTGATTTAAACCAAGTTTTACTTCGATACTTTGTTTTTGTGCATATGGTTTAGTTGAGACATTTCACTTACCATACATGACATTTTGACATAGACATTTGACATGGATATTTGACATAGACATTTGACATGAATATTTGACATAGACATTTGACATGGATATTTGACATAGACATTTGACATGGATATTCGACATAGACATTTGACATGGATATTTGACATAGACATTTTGACATGATTTACATTTGATACAAACACTTTTGACATTTGGTTATACATACTACATAATTTACATCTTGACATGAACACTTTGACATATTATTTAATACATTTGACAATTGATTTAAACTTAGACTTCTTACATTGGTTGGTTTGGTTTGATTAAGTGATTAAGTAACGATGCGTGTGTAATATGATACAAGCATGGTGGATACGCCGCTGGTACTTCCTATATATAAGTGTTTGTATGGTATTATATGTCGTAACGTTATTTGAATCATTTCAGTTTGAGACATAGAACATTTTATACAAATAACATACTTTTCACAAGACATTGATTTACAAACAATTTATCTTATACAAACACATTTTTACATGGTTATTTATTTAACCTGACATTTACTTATACATATCATCTGATCTTATTGTTATTCAAATGATTTACAAGACAAAGCAAATTACAAGGTTCCTGACTAAACATTTTCTCAAATACAAGTCATGAATCCTATTTTCACAAACCTATGTATCTCACAGGCATTTTTATGCTGACGTACCTATTTTCACATGTGTTTTCAGGTGCTTTTCCATAGGATGTTGATCATAATACTAGGGCGGACCTGTGCCTTAGAGACTTTAAAAGAAGATAGACTATGTTTAATTATGTTCTGAACTCCTTAATTCCTGTTTAAGACAATGTAACACTCTTGTTTAATAAATAAATAAAACTTTGTATGCCATGGTTATGAGACAATTAATTCTGTCGCAACACGCCCCGATGTTTCCGCCGCGGTTTGTTGTTAACACGTGGTCGGGGTGTGACAGAAGAGTTGGTATCAGAGCCAATGGTTATAGGGAATTAGGTTATTAGTAATGCTTTGACCTAGACTATAACTTTTCTAGGAACCTAACACAAGTTATCTTGTGTTTAGATCTTAAAACATGTACATCACCTATCCTTAGGTGATTAACAAAACAAGGAACCAAAATTTTTCCGAAACGATTTTTGAAAAACAATCATCTGTTTTTGAATAAATTTTTACAAGGTTTTGAACCCTCAATTGTAAGGTTTTGAACCCTCTGTTATATGGTTTTGAACCCTTTTCAGTATTGGTTTTTGGCCTTGTGCCTTCAAATTTTCAAAATCCCGTCAAACGTTTTGGGTTTTAAATAATGTGAACATGTGCAAACTGGAAGGGTGAATGCCTGTATTCTGGGTTTTCTGTCTAGGCAAGAACTTCGTATACATCTCAACCAGACGCGAGACCAGTTGTGCTTACCTGGGAATTCTTGGAGTGAGTGTTCACTTATAGGCGAGCATGTCTTCGCTAATACATTATTTTTGACCCATTTACTTTGATTAGTCACTGTGTGTCGTTTGTTTGCTTTGTAATACGAACGAATGACCACCATCCATGCTGTTTGCAATTCTTGTTTTTATCATCTCATTCTTTTCATCCAATCATCTCATTCGTTTCTTTTCATGTCTTCCTCTTTTAGAATGCCTCCTCGACGCGAGAACCAGATAGCTACTGCTGAACTGGCAGAAATTATTGCGCAGCAGATGGCTGCTCAATTCCCAAATCTCTTTGCTCAATGGCAACAAGCCAACAACAACAACAATGATCCGTGCAAATACAAGGATTTTAATCAGGCTAAACCACTCAAGTTTAGTGGTTCTGAAGGAGCGACTGGGCTTCTTCAGTGGTTTGAGAGCATAGAGAATACTTTTCGCCACGTGCAGTGTCTCGAAAATCGCAAAGTCGAGTTTGCTTCGAGCGTATTTCAGAAGAGGGCTTTGACATGGTGGAACGGGGTTATGAGGGACCAAGGTGCAGAAGTTGCTCTCGCACAGACATGGGCTGAACTTAGAGCCCTTATGATGAGGGAATTCTGTCCTCGTCATGAGCAGCGAGCGTTGGAGAAGGAGTTTGATGTTTTGAAGCAAGATAGTGGTGAGCACAGGGCTTATACTGATCGGTTTGAAGAATTGAGTCTGCTTTGCCCAACAATGGTCACCCCACTCGACAAGGCTATCGAGAGATACATCGATGGTCTACCTGACTCGGTACAAGACATTCTTACTGGTAGTGAACCTGCCACACTCCGTCAGGCGATCGAGTTATCAGCGACGCTGATTGAGTCGCAGATTAGAAAGGGAAAGCTACACAGGAATGGTGACAAGGGCAAGAAGCAGTCGGCTGACAAGGAAGATAGCAAGAAAGGTCAAAACGGGAATGGAAAGAACTCTGGTTCTTCGAAGAGGGCAAAGAAGCGTAAGGCTTCCCAAAACTATGCTGTTACTGCCCAAGCTAACCAGGCAGCTCTCAACCAACCCGCACAGCCACCAGCAAAGAAACCCTATACAGGGAATGCACCTTTGTGCAATAGATGCAACAGTCACCACCAGCCGCAACTTCCATGCCGTTTCTGTACTAACTGTGGGAAGTCAGGCCATCTTGCCAATTTTTGTCGGTCTGCTCAGAATCCCGCGGTTCAGAACCCGGCTCAACAAGTTGCTCAGCAACAGGGTCAAGCTGCAAGACCACAATACCCACCGGGTGCTTGTTATAATTGTGGGGACCTGACCCACTATAGAAACCGGTGCCCAAGGCTAGCCAACCAGAACCAGAACCAGAACCAGAACCAGAACCAGAATCAGAACCAGAACCAGAATCCGGCTCCGGCTCGAGGCCGAGTCTTTAACATGAATGCCCAAGAGGCACAGGCTGACGCTAATGTGGTGAACGGTACGTTCTTTATTAATAATCAGCCTGCATCTGTTCTTTTCGATTCCGGTGCCGATAAGAGTTTCGTGTCTTTGTCTTTTGAGCCAATGCTTCGCGTGTCTAGAACGAAACTAGGCAAATCTTTGACAGTAGAGGTTGCTAGTGGTGAACCCATTATTCTTGATTCTGTTCTTCGCAACTGCCAGTTGAATCTTAACGACCATCTTTTTCCTATCGACCTTACGCCTATGCAACTCGGAAGCTTCGACGTTATTGTGGGAATGGATTGGTTATCCAAGTATCACGCAGAGATAGTTTGTTCTGAGAAGATAGTTCGTATGCCGCTTTCAACAGGCGAGATCCTGCAGGTTCAAGGCGAGAAGCCTACCGGTGGTCTCAAACTCATGTCTTGTTTTAAAGCTCGGAAGTATTTGCGGAAGAACTATGTGGCTTTCTTAGCACATGTTACAGAAGATAAAGGCAAGGGTAAGTCTATTTCAGATATTCCTGTCGTTCGGGATTATTCTGAAGTGTTCCCTGAAGATTTACCTGGTCTACCTCCAGCACGCCAAGTCGAGTTCCGCATTGATCTCGTACCTGGTGCAAATCCCATTGCCAGAGCTCCATATCGTCTTGCACCGTCTGAGATGCAAGAGTTGTCTAAACAGCTTCAGGAGCTCTCTGACAAAGGTTTTATACGTCCTAGTTTTTCACCTTGGGGTGCTCCCGTTCTTTTTGTAAAGAAGAAGGATGGATCCTTTAGGATGTGTATCGATTATCGTGAGCTTAACAAACTTACCATCAAGAATCGATATCCCTTACCTCGCATAGACGACCTCTTTGATCAGTTACAAGGCGCTTCTTATTTTTCGAAGATTGATCTACGTTCCGGGTATCATCAACTTCGCGTGCAAGAAGAAGATATTCCGAAGACAGCGTTCCGCACTCGATATGGGCATTATGAATTCACAGTCATACCATTCGGTTTGACTAATGCTCCTGCTGTTTTCATGGACTTAATGAATAGGGTCTGCAAACCTTATTTGGATCAGTTCGTCATTGTTTTTATTGACGACATCTTGATTTACTCTAAGACGCGAGCTGATCACGAGCAGCATCTTCGTCTTACTCTGGAACTCCTGAAGAAAGAGCAACTTTTCGCCAAATTCTCCAAGTGCGAATTTTGGCTTAAAGAAGTTCAATTTTTGGGACACATTATCAACGAACGAGGTATTCATGTAGATCCCTCCAAGATCAGTGCGATTAAGGATTGGGATACACCTTCTACTCCTACTGAAGTTCGTTCTTTTCTTGGTCTAGCGGGTTATTATCGCCGCTTCATAGAAAACTTCTCGAAGATTGCAGTTCCTCTAACTGCTCTAACTCAGAAGAAAATGCCATTTTATTGGGGAGACAAACAAGAGGAAGCTTTTCAACACTTGAAGCAGAAGCTTTGCGATGCGCCTGTTCCATCATTACCTGAGGGTGATGATGATTTTGTCGTGTATTGTGATGCATCGAAATTGGGTCTTGGTTGCGTTCTTATGCAAAGGAACAAAGTCATAGCTTATGCATCGAGGCAGTTGAAGATACATGAGAAGAACTACACCACTCATGATCTTGAGTTGGGTGCAGTTGTCTTTGCTCTCAAGATCTGGAGACACTATTTGTATGGTACAAAATGTGTGGTTTTCACTGACCACAAAAGTCTTCAGCATATTTTCAACCAGAAAGAACTCAAATGAGACAGCGACGTTGGGTTGAGCTTTTAAACGACTATGACTGCGAAATTCGCTACCATCCTGGTAAGGCGAATGTCGTAGCTGATGCATTGAGTCGTAAGGAACGTACTAAGCTTCATTTTGTACGTGTTCAATCTGTTATTCAAGCTCGATCCGATATTCAAGCACGCATTTCTCAGGCTCAACAATCTTGTGTTTCACAAGGTTTAATGGATAAGGAATTTCCCTATCACATAACGCCTGCTCTGGAACTAACGAACAATGGATCATATTACTTCATGGACCGTTTGTGGGTCCCAAGCCAGGATGATCTTCGTACCTTGCTTATGGATGAAGCCCATAAGTCTCGTTATTCTATTCATCCGGGCTCAAATAAAATGTATAAGGATCTTCGTATTCACTATTGGTGGCCTGGTATGAAGAAAGACATTGCCTTATACGTGTCAAAATGCCTTACTTGTCTTAAGGTAAAGGCTGAACATCAGCGTCCATCTGGTTTATTGGAGCAACCAGAGATCCCAGTTTGGAAATGGGAAAACATTACTATGGATCTTGTTACCAAACTTCCGCGCACAAAGAAAGGTCATGATGCCATCTGGGTAGTCGTTGATCGTCTTACAAAGTCAGCACATTTCTTGCCAATCCGCGAGGATTTTCCTACTGACAGACTTGCTCAAATCTATGTAGATGAAATTGTGGCTCGACATGGTGTTCCTTTGAACATCATTTCTGACAGAGATGCTCGTTTCACTTCTCATTTTTGGAGAACCATGCAATCTGCTATGGGGACCCAACTTAATCTGAGCACAGCTTATCATCCGCAAACGGATGGTCAATCTGAGAGAACAATCCAGACTCTGGAGGATATGCTAAGAGCTTGTGTGATCGATTTTGGTGGTAGCTGGGATTCACATCTTAAATTGATTGAATTCTCCTACAACAACAGTTATCACACTAGCATCAAAATGGCTCCTTTCGAAGCTCTCTATGGTCGAAAATGTCGTTCACCAGTCTGCTAGAATGAGATTGGCGAGGCTCAACTTACTGGACCTGCCCTCATTTTAGAGACAACTGACAAGGTCAAGAAAGTTCGTGATAACCTTCAGGCAGCTAGAAGCCGTCAGAAGATTTACGCGGACCCAAAACGCAAAGCCTTTGAATTTCAAGTCGGTGATCGAGTATTACTTAGGGTCTCACCTTGGAAAGGTGTGATCAGATTTGGAAAGAAAGGAAAACTTGCACCTAGATACGTTGGACCATTCAAGATCGTCGAAAGAATCGGAAAGGTAGCCTACAGACTTGAGTTACCTCCTGAACTTGGAAATGTTCATCCAACTTTTCACATATCAAATCTCAAGAAGTGTACAGCTGATGAGAACTACTCCATACCGCTTGACGAAATTCGTGTTGGCAAAACACTGAAATTTGTTGAGAAACCAGTGGAAATCATGGAACGTGAAGTCAAGTGGCTTAAACGCAAGCGCATTCCTTTGGTCAAAGTTCGCTGGGAAGCTAAGCGTGGACCTGAGTTTACTTGGGAACGCGAAGATCAAATGAAGGCGAAATATCCACATCTTTTCTCACGAGTTTCCTCTAAATAAATTTCGGGACGAAATTTCCACAAGTAGGGGAGACTGTAACAACTGTGCTTGTAATCACTATGAACAGTTCTGTTATCAATTAAACAATGTTATTTGATCCCAATGTTTGTTTTGTTATGTTATACATTTTTCATGTTTTGACTTTTGTTCAATTCCAAACTCTACATCACTTTCTGGAGAGTTATACGCAAACTAGTGCGTAAACGTACTCAGTTTAATGCGATAAATACTCCGGAACATCAACATATACTCAACATACCTTAAATAACCTTTACATAACTTAGAAATAAGTTTTGAAGGCTTTGGTATGGCAAAAACAAGTTATTTCGCTTACAGGGACTAAATATGACAAACTGCGAAAGTATGTCAATTTGAACTGTAACGAACATTCCGGAACATGACCATAAGTTAAACACACCTTAAATATCCTTTACATAGCTTAGAAATAGGCTTTGAGGGGTTTGGTGTGCTAAAATAAACTTTTGGGACATTCAGGGACTAAAAGTGTCACAAAGTGCACAAGTTTGCATTTTCGCGCATAACTTACGTTCTGAATACATCCGGACGTCCAAAAATTTATGTAAGCATGACTATATTTTATTTTAGTGTTTTCCATAAGAAAAATCCATTCATCGCGTCATTTGGATCGTTTTTCGTGCTTATGCGCATTTCGTCGTAATTAAGCGAACATCGCGTTCGTACGACCAAACGAACCATCATCCGGCATATTTTTGAGTATGTTTTGAGTTCCCTATACTTTAACTTCATTTTAGAGCCTTGAAATGAGGTTAACGGGGTTCAAACGTATCGAAAAAGGCCTTAAACACGTGCAGGGACCATTGCTGCCAAGTTTGAAACTTTCTGATTCAGATGGGGTGCTCGCGTAGCGCGACGCCTATGGGGCTACCTGTCGCGCTACGCGACTGACTATCTGGGCAGATTCAATGTTTCTAATTACAAGTTGCAACTAATTGATCCTTAACCACATGTTTTAAGTTGTGGTGTCACTAAGATAAGGAGCATATGTGGTTCCATAACATTCCGACAAGTGTACGCACGAGATTCGATCACGTTATTCAAGAAACGATCCTAACGGTTACCCGAATACTATATATACCCCATGCCTTTCATTGTTTTAAAGCACAAGAATTCTTATTTGAGAGCTCTAAGTTGAAACCATTGTTTCATACCTGAGTTCTTGGATCGGGATTAGCATTCGGGGACCCTTCGTAAGTATTCTTTCGTTCTTTTCCTTATTTTTACTGCTTTTCGAGTCAGAAAGTCAAACTTTGTTTGACTTTCAGCGTTGACCAGTAATGGTCAATGCGAAGTTCGGTTGAACTTCGCAACGTAATTGTAATCACGATGGTCATAGTCCCTTGGGACTATGCCTACTGATTACCACGTTGTCTAGGGTCGTAGGGTAGGCGATCTAATAAATCGCCTATACCTTCGAACCCGACCCAGTTTGGTCGATCATTAGGATCCGACCAAATACATTAGGTGACCATAGTGTAGGGAATAACCTTCCGAGGTTATACCTTATGGTCACGACGTTTAAGTAGTTGTATGATAGGTAGTTTATATGCCTTAGGTAAATTACCAGAATACCCTTTTCATACATAATTGGTAATTTAGCATATGTAACCTAAACTTTTGTCACGTAACTGATTATGTAACATGTTTAGGCATATAATACTTGTCATAGGACTAGTTAGGCGGTCCGAACGCGTTTCACGCGCACGATGCGTTAAAGTAGCGTAAGCTACCTAAACGGATCATAATGGGTCAATAAGACTTAGGATAAGTTTCATTTAGCATGTAGGCTTTGTTAAACCATATCACGTGAGTTCCGACACTCATTTGGTTTACAAACCCTAATGCTACCCAGTCTTCCGAGATAGGTCCGGTTTATTAACATAGTTACCTATACTAGGTGCCGTTTGATTCCGAGATCTCTAGCATTACTTGGTGATTATCTTTAGACATCTGAGCAATCACAAGTGAGTACATAGACCCCTCTTTTACTGTTTTCCAAACTGTTTTGGGGTGGAACACATGTGCCTACTTGTTACTTTCATGCTTTCCTGTTTTCACATCATATACATGCTATGTTCGTTAGTACATTATAGTACATGATTTCATTACATCTTATGCTAGGTGTGCCCATTGTGTGCATTACTTGGTACATTGTTTTACATTACATTTTATGCTAGGTGTGCCCATTGTGTGCATTACTTAGTACATTGTTTTACATTACATTTTATGCTAGGTGTGCCCATTGTGTGCATTACTTAGTACATTGTTTTACATTACATTTCATGCTAGGTGTGCCCATTGTGTGCATTACTTAGTACATCGTTTTACATGACATTTCACGCTATGTATGTTCATTTGATTACATACTTAGTGCATTATTTTCACATGCTTACATTTTGGTATGACATTTGGTTTGTTTACATGGGACAATACATTCATTAACACCGATCATGCCGTTCGTTAGTAGGTAGTGGTACCATAGGAATTGACAACTCCCGTTCCGGACATCCCAGGGAAAGGGGACAGAAAGGAATGACCGAATTCGTTGATATAAGACAGATAGACCTTTAATTTGTTTAAAGGGTTTATCACCACAGTCGCCAGGCTTGGATGTATGCATTTTCACAATACCGCATAAATGTTCATATTGAATAGTTGCATGCATTTACACAAAACATAGCTTTGATTTAAACCAAGTTTTACTTCGATACTTTGTTTTTGTGCATATGGTTTAGTTGAGACATTTCACTTACCATACATGACATTTTGACATAGACATTTGACATGGATATTTGACATAGACATTTGACATGAATATTTGACATAGACATTTGACATGGATATTTGACATAGACATTTGACATGGATATTCGACATAGACATTTGACATGGATATTTGACATAGACATTTTGACATGATTTACATTTGATACAAACACTTTTGACATTTGGTTATACATACTACATAATTTACATCTTGACATGAACACTTTGACATATTATTTAATACATTTGACAATTGATTTAAACTTAGACTTCTTACATTGGTTGGTTTGGTTTGATTAAGTGATTAAGTAACGATGCGTGTGTAATATGATACAAGCATGGTGGATACGCCGCTGGTACTTCCTATATATAAGTGTTTGTATGGTATTATATGTCGTAACGTTATTTGAATCATTTCAGTTTGAGACATAGAACATTTTATACAAATAACATACTTTTCACAAGACATTGATTTACAAACAATTTATCTTATACAAACACATTTTTACATGGTTATTTATTTAACCTGACATTTACTTATACATATCATCTGATCTTATTGTTATTCAAATGATTTACAAGACAAAGCAAATTACAAGGTTCCTGACTAAACATTTTCTCAAATACAAGTCATGAATCCTATTTTCACAAACCTATGTATCTCACAGGCATTTTTATGCTGACGTACCTATTTTCACATGTGTTTTCAGGTTCTTTTCCATAGGATGTTGATCATAATACTAGGGCGGACCTGTGCCTTAGAGACTTTAAAAGAAGATAGACTATGTTTAATTATGTTCTGAACTCCTTAATTCCTGTTTAAGACAATGTAACACTCTTGTTTAATAAATAAATAAAACTTTGTATGCCATGGTTATGAGACAATTAATTCTGTCGCAACACGCCCCGATGTTTCCGCCGCGGTTTGTTGTTAACACGTGGTCGGGGTGTGACAGGAAGTAAGAGCCAAATGCCTGACTCATTGTTGTTGTTCCATAACGCCTTCCTGGTAGTTCACCCAAGTATTGCACGTCCGGAACTGCTGAGTGTTGGGAAGTTATGACCGGAGTGTCGAAATTCAGCAACCTTGGCATCAGAGGGGAGTGATCCTCCACTGATTTCTTCTGTTTTTTTATTTCATCGATCTCCCGGAGGATCCTTTCGCTGGTTTTATCCTGCTCTTGTGCATGATTCCTCATCTGCAAAATCAGGGCATAAAGATCATTAGTAGTAGGATTAGTTGAAACAGAAGAAGTAGGTGGTTTTTGGAAAATAGGAGTTGGTTTCTTCGCAGCATTCTCAGCATTCTTCTGGGATCCAGAAGGTGGTGGAGGCAAAGGAGGAACGCCTTGTGAAGAACTGAATGAGGGCATCAAACTTGAAGTATTCTTCACTAAGGAAGCCATCTGTTTGGTTGTAGCGAACCGAAATGACCACGAAAATACGAATCTTTCTAGGAACAAAGCACCAATTGCCCCACGGTGGGCGCCAAACTGTTTTGGTAAAAAATCAAGCAATGACAACGTAACCAAACTTTCTGTTGTGAGGTATGATGCTTGAATTGATGAACAACAATAAGGATCACTATGAAGTGTAATGAACAAGTGACACGAAGATTTATACGAGGAAAAAGCCGTTGATCAATGAATGATCTCCGGCATAAAAAACCTCGGGTGATGGAAACTACCGATCACCAACTCAAATTAAACAAGAAATGTATTACAACTTCGGATGATAGCGAGCTGATTACAAGGATCACTATAGTGTATTGTGTAGAAAATGTGTGTAATCGCCAAGTGTGTTAGCGAGAGCTGATGAGAGCAGTTGTATGAGTGTGTGTGTAGCCAAAAATAGCCAAGTGTTGTCAAATATAGCTCGCTATCCCCTTAAAATTAGAAAATATCTAGCCTAACTAACAGTCCGCAAATGGTGCAAGTCCTCCACGACTCCATAACGTCCATTTCTGGCCAAGCACGTGCGGAATAGACTTAGAATATTCTCCAGGAATATCGCCAAGACCAAGTCCAAGTTGATACTCCTGCAAAACAATTACGAATTCAAAGTAGACAATCGTTAGTACAGGAATCCTTATAGTGATCCATGATCCTGATCCTGCAACACTTCTGAGGATCACTACTTCAGACATAATTGAGGATCAGTAAACCCAACAGTAAATAAGGATCACTGATCATTTAGAAATCCACCCCTAACAAGTTCTGTCCTGCTGCTGCATGTGATCCTTCATCTGCAAAATCAAAGAATAAAGACCATTGTTAGTGTTTTGGTCAAAAATCAAGCCAAGATAATGCAACCAAACTTTCTGTTGTGAGGTGTGATGCTTGAATCAATGAAGAATGCTAAGGATCACTCAGAAATGTAATGAACAAGTGACACAATGATTTATACGAGGAAAAAGCCCTTGATCAAGAGTTGATCTCCGGCATAAAAAACCTCGGGTGATGGAAACTACCGATCACCAACTCAGATTAAACAAAAAAAGGTATTACAACTTTGGATGATAGCGAGCTAGTTACAAGGATCACTAGAGTGTAATGTGCAAAAAGTGTGTAATCGCCAAGTAAACTGTCGAGAGCTGATGAGAGCAGTTACGAGTGTGTGTGTTAAGCTAAAAATAGCCAAGTGTTCTAATTTAGCTCGCTATCCCCTTTTAAATTTAGAAAATATCTAAGCTAACTAACTATCCGCATTTCATGTAAGTCTTCCACGAACTCCATAACGTCCATATTAGTCAGGCACGTGCGGAATAAAAAAGGAATATGCTCCAGGAATATCGCCAAGACCAAGTCCAAACGCGTACTCCTGCAAAACAACATCATATTCAAAGCAGACAATCGTTAGTGTAAGGATCCTCATGATGATCCTGGATCCTTATCCTACAATATTCTCTGAGGATCACTAATTCAAACAGAATTGAGGATCCCTAAGCCCTATAGTAATTGAGGATCACTGATCATTGGAAAATCCTCCCCTAACAATTACCCCCAAAATATAAGGAGTAATGTGTAAATAAACGAGTTATATTTTCTCGTTCTTATCCGTAACAAACCAACGGATATATAGCCGTTACTTTCTGACTAGCCGTTGCCAATCTGACGTCACTGAGATGACTATCCTGCAAAATCATGATTATAAATTGAAGTTAGAGATAAGGGTTAGGAGGCATTTAAATTCGTGCATTTCATCCTTTAAATCCTCATTCGAAGACTTGGTCAGGTACTTCTCTTTCCTTTCTCTCTTCATCTTCTCATTCTGTTTCTTCTTCTTCACCATCATTATGACCAAGATGATGCTGAGATCCTCACCGGCTAAGGATCACAAAAAGGACAGTCCCTTAAAGACCCAAGGGATCATTGAAGACTCTGCGAAGGAACGATGTTGTTTTACTGATCCGCAGATAGACAGGATCCGCCATTGTTTTCCGGCGAACACCATTTTTAAAACTTTTGACCCCACCGTCCTAAGCGACTTTGCTTCTGAAACCTGGGTAGCTTTTCCGGTCACCCCATTTACAATAGGATACTCGTATCCTTTTCCTGACTTCACCCAATCTTTCTTCTCTCTCACCGGCATTTCCTATATCCAAGCAATGCCAATGATATGGAGGGTCTTGTATACCCTTGAAAGAATCATTGTGCATGAAGGTATTAATCTAGGAATGTCGGAGTTAGCAGAGATGTACGACCTTGTGAGCCATGGATCTCATCGATATCTCTTCAAACATAAACCTGGTGAAGAACACCCCATCTTCAAAGCCACTAAGAATGACACCAACTGGAAATGGCGATTGTTCTTTGTCAGAAGGGATTCTATCCCTGATGGAAAGGATCTGCCTAGAAATTGGACCACTCATGGTAGGATAGAGGATCCTAATAAGGATCACAGGATAACCTTGTTTCTGCTGAGGATCACTAACATCCTTTTGTTTCTATTTTGCAGCTATTACTATTTCACACCTTATTATAACACCTACAACGAAGGAAAGGCTTGCTGCTTTCTGGAGGCTTGATCCTGCAATAAGATCATTTTAACCAAATACCCAGGATTCTCAAGAAGTGTCCTCAGTCTCTGTTACAATGTCAAGTAAGTATCCCATTTTATGCATAACTAAATGTTTAAATTAAAATGAAATAAGGATACTTATCTGTTTTGGATGTGTAGGTGCTGGAAAATCATCGAAGTCTGCTACTCGTTTCAGTGTCACTGACCTTGATACTGTCCGATCCTCAAAGAAGAAGCCTGCTGCTATTCCATCCATCATAATCCCCAAGGCAACCACTTCTAAGGGAAGGGGCGGAAAGAAAAGGAAGATTGCTGATACCCTATAAGGACTGCCTCTGATCCAGCATCAATTCGAGGAATACGTTGCTAAGGTGAGAATAACTGATCCTTTAATGTGATCCTTGTACATGATCCTTCCATACTGAGGGTAAGGGATCCTGAATTGTATCCTTTCTTTTGCAGAAATTTGATGAAATCCAAGATTACGTAGGGAGTATTGAAGAGGTTGAGCAAAAGTGTTTGGACCTCCAGAAGATCATGCTGGCCAAGGATCAGAGGATTGCCTCCCTCGAAAATGATGTAAATCTGGTGAAGAGGGAACTTGTCCTAGCTCACATCACTGCTGACCAAGAGAAGGCTACAATCACAAATGATACTAAAGTCTCCGCTGCCATTGCTATGTACAAAGCCAAGTTGCAGATGGCCCAAGAAGCTCAGGATCCTGACTTTGACAAGAGCAACTGGGACATAAAGGGTTGGACGGCTAGGTTAGCTGAGCTGGATGACGAAGAAGAGGCTGGTGAAGTCCTAGCAATCGAGGCTGGCAGCAGTGGGGTTAAGGATCATGCGGATGATGCCGGAGCTGGAAGAGCTGGCGAAGGTGACGGTGATGCAGCAAAGGTGTAAGCTGCTGAAATGGGCGATGATGGATATTTCTAGACGTGGCCGGAGCCCATTTTTTTTTAGGATTTGATAGTGGTAGTTTTATTTTGGTTATGGTGTTTTGAAACAATCTTGGGTTGTATTTGAACAATAGTTTCTAGGGTTATGGATCATGGATCCTAAGACAATAGGTAGGATAATAGGTGGTGGATGGATCCTCTGTTTGGGGGATGAAGCCACTTGTTATCCTGCCATCTTTTATTTCCTGCACTACAAAGACCTATGAACAATGGACACCCTTTGCCAACCCATGTGGACGGGCCACGTTTTGCTGGTAGAAACGTGGGTTGGCAATTTTGACAACCTTGAAGGGTTTAACGTTTTGTGAATAAATAAAATCTTAACTTTTTGGCTATTTCCCGTGTTGTTATCCTTGTGAATACTTTACTTTTCAATTGTTGTGATATACATTTTGTCTGAATTTATTAAGTAAAGAGGAAAAAATTTAATAAATATCCTCAAAAAGTTCAGGATATGATCAAGGATCACATATCCTATAGTTGACAAGTTCTGAAAAGTAGTGTAGTTTAAGGATCATAAATTCAGTTGTCAAAGGATAAGGGTCACTTACATAAATAATGAATAAAAATTAAAGTAATTAAGGATCATACCTGAGAATCCAAGTTAGGATCCTAACCTTTAACACTTATAATCAGGATAACCAAAAGACAAACCTTAGTGGAAGGTAAGGATCAAGGATCCTTGTTCGTTTAGCTTCAAAAACCTGAAATAGGATACAACTTGAGACTAAGCCAATATAAGATAAAAGTTAGTCACTGGGGACAAGCCCAACAATTTTGGGGACAAGCCCAAAGGATAACTGGGGACAAGCCCAAGGATAAATGGGGACAAGCCCAAGGATAACTGGGGACAAGCCCAAAGGATAACTGGGGACAAGCCCAAGGATAACTAGGGACGGATAACTGGGGACAAGCCCAAAGGATAACTGGGGACACGCCCAAGGATCGTGTGTAAACTGGAGTATGGCCCTCACTGGCGACTATCCAAACTTAGTGACATGAAAATGCCAAAACCTTAGCTAACGTGAAAACATTAGAAACCTTAGGAACGGATGTATGGTTCGTCTACCATTATACGTAGGATCCTGAGTACAGCCAGTACAATGAAATTTTCAGCCCCTAAAGCGAGTACTGGTCCCATTGCCATGAACTGTACCAGGATCATCGTGCGCTACTGGCGAAACTGGGGACAGGCCCAAACTGGGGTCAAGCCCAAATAACTGGGGTCAAGCCCAAATAACTGGATACTTCTGTGGATACTCAATCCTTTGTTAAGGATACCTGAACCTTCAAAACTCAGAATCAAGTGAAAGGAGGATAAAGGATGCAGGATCCTTATCCTTATATAAGATAATTAAAGAATGAAATAGTTTGAGATTAGAGTATTACCAAAATGAGGATCATCTATCCTGTAAGGATCCTTCAAGGATACTCGTTAGCTAAGGATCATAGATCCTTGTTACATGAAGTATTTCTTCAAGTGGACAGCATTCCAAGCTCTTGGTAGCAAATCACCTTCCATTGTTAGCAATCGATATGCCCCATTTCCTGCCTCAGCTTCGATCAAGTAAGGGCCTTCCCACTTTGGTGCCAACTTTCCATCAGCATGATTGGTGGTATTCTGAAATGCTTTCCTTAACACCATATCACCAACTTGAAATTTCCTGATCCTAACATTTTTGTTGTAAGCTCCAGCCATCCTTTGTTGATAACTGGCCATCTTTATCCTTGCCAAATCCCTGAGTTCTTCTATAGTATCCAAATCTTGAACCAAGTTTTCAGCATTTTCTTCAGGATCACGAATGCTTGTTCTTGCAGTAGGAACCACCATCTCTGTAGGGATGACTGATTCTGCCCCAAATACCAAAGAAAATGGAGTTTGGCCAGTGGCATTCTTGGGAGTTGTCCTATCAGCCCATAGTACATAAGGTAGTTCTTCTGCCCACTTTCCTTTCTTGGATCCAATTTTTTTCTTCAAATTGTTGATGATGATCTTGTTAGATGATTCTGCCTGACCATTAGCTTGTGGGTGGACTGGTGTTGATGTTATCATCTTAATCCCCCAGCTGTCACAAAAGTTAGTAGTTCTATTCCCAATAAACTGGGATCCATTATCACAAACAATTTCAGAAGGGATACCAAATCTAGTAATAATGTTTCTCTTAATAAAGGATATCACTTCCTTTTCTCTGACTTGAGCAAAGGCTTCAGCCTCTATCCACTTGGAGAAGTAATCAGTCATAGCAAGCATGAATACTTTTCCACCAGGTGCCTTAGGAAGCTTACCAACTATATCCATTCCCCATCTCATAAATGGCCAAGAGGAGGATATAGGATGCAAAAGTTCTGCTGGTTGGTGAAGGATATTACCGTGTCTCTAACAAGGATCACATTTCTTGGCATATTCCACAGCGTCCTTCTTCATAGTAGGCCAATAGTATCCTGTCCTTAGGATCCTTGAGAATAATGCTCTGCCCCTAGTGTGGTTTCCACAATCTCCTTCATGGAAATCCTTTAGGACCTCTTGGATTTCAGGATCCTCAATGCATCTTAGATATGGACCTGCAAGAGATCGTTTATATAACATGTTATTCAATATTGTAAATTGAGATACCTTGATTTTGAAAGCCCTGGGGTTTTCTCCTGTAGGAATCTCTCCATGTTGTATGTATCTCATGATTGGAAGGATCCATGATCCTGAATGAGATTGAGTATCATCACTAGGGATGATAGCAGAATACTCTCCTATCTCCATGGCTACATGATCCTCGATAGCAGGGGTCAGGATGTGGATAATAGGGATTTTGATATCCTTCGGGATCTTCAAGGATGATCCTAGGTTGGCTAATGCATCAGCCTCTGCATTCTCTTCCCTTGGTACCTGTGTCAAACTAAAGGAAACAAAAGAGAGTGCCAATTCTTTGACTATCTCTAATTATTTGATTAGCTTTTCACCTTTAACAGCATAGGATCCATTAAAGTGATTAGTGATTAATAGTGAATCTACATGTACCTCAAGATACCTGATCCTCATATGCTTAGCAATTTGCAAACCAGCTATCAAGGCTTCATATTCAGCCTCATTGTTGGAAGTTTGAAATTCACAAGCTATGGAGTGGGGTATTATGTCCCCCTGTGGCGATTTTAGTAGTATTCCAAGTCCTGTTCCTTTTACATTAGAGGCTCCATCAGTGAAGAGTATCCAAGGATCCTTAGTTTCTTCAAGCTGTTGGACTTCTAACTCAGCTTCCTTTTGCAAGTCACTACTGAAATCTGCCACAAAGTCAGCTAAGGCTTGGGATTTAATGGCAGTTCTAAGCTCATATCTTATATCATATAAACTAAGCTTCACTTCCCACTTAGCCATCCTTCCTGACATTTCAGGTTTCCTGAGAACATTCTTAATTGGAAAATCAGTCTTAACAATAATGGCATGAGTCTCAAAATAATGTCTTAATTTAGTAGATGCCATAATTAATGCAAGGATAAGTTTCTCTAAGTGTGAATACCTGGATTCAACATCAAGTAAACTCTTACTTACATAATAAACAAGATGTTGTGTACCTTGATGATCCTTAACAAGGACCACACTTACTGCTTTTGAGGATACTGCTAGGTATAAGGATAATATATCCCCCTTTTCTAGTTTCATCAAGGCGGGGGCTGAGGATAGGTAATCCTTAAGAGCTTTGAGGGCACTTTCATGCTTCTCAGTCCATTCAAATTTCTTGTTCTTCCTCGGGATGTCATAGAATTCCTTGCACTTTTCTGAGGATTTGGATATGAACATGTTCAAGGCTGTGATCCTGCCTGTCAATCTTTGCACATCCTTGGCAATGGCAGGAGATTTGATATTCACAATAGCCTTAATCTGCTCTAGACTTGCTTCAATGCCCCTCTTTGTCACCATATAGCCTAAGAATTTACCTGCTTTAACACCAAAATGACACTTGGAAGGATTTAGTTTCATATTAAATTTATCAAGGATATTGAATGCTTCCTCCAAGTCTTTAAGGTGATCCTCAGCTTTCTTGGACTTAACCACCATGTCATCTATATAGACTTCCATAGTGTGTCCAATTTGTTCCTTGAACATCATATTGACTAGCCTTTGATAAGTAGCACCTGCATTCCTTAGTCCAAATGGCATAGCAATATAACAATATATACCAGTTGGGGTCATAAAGGCTGTATCCTCTTGATCAGATGGTTCCATCTGAATTTGCTGAAATCCAGATGAAGCATCC